>CAUYLG010064504.1:0-57581 GCA_963573385.1 Cacajao melanocephalus
TATCTTATAATGAGTCACCCCTTATCTTGTAATGAGCAAGTATTCCTGATGAGAAATTTACAACTGGCAGTTTCTCGAGTCAGTGGTAGGTGCAGCATCTTGGAAGCCCACTCGGTGGAGGTGAAGGACCGACAGAACACACGGTGCTGGCGGCAACTGCCTTTCTCTTTTGATGCCTTTGGTCTCAGGAGTTGTTGTCACCAAATCTAGGAACAATCTTGGTCACCTTCACAACAGCACCTTGCCCTCTGGGCAAGAAAGGCTCCATCTCTGATCAAGAGAACAGAATTCTGATATCCCCATTCCTGTGGGGCGGGGTGGGGTGTGGAGGGTCTGTCAGTCTCCTTGGTTCACAAGCATGAGCTGGGGCTCTGATGTGGAAGTAGCTGCTGGTCTTGCATTCTAGGCCTAGGACTCTCAGCTCTGTACTGGACAGGGTTTTCTGGGCTAGGTGGTTCTGACAATTGTAACAGAGGTAGCGGTAAGGGAGGATAGAGAATTTTCTCAACTGAGAGGGAACTTTCTGTCGGTGAACAGTGAGATGTGACCTGCCTCTTGTGCTTTGCTCACCTGCAACTAATGAGCAGGAACCTCATGGTCCACTCTGAAATACAAGCATCTAGTCTCAGTCTAAGATGGGGATGGTGTGGATGCTGCCTGCTGTTCTAGTCAACCCACTGGGTTGCCGTGGGAAAGCAAACTTTTGGTAAATATTCTCATCTTTTAATGCTTTCCGGAATAATTGGTGTGTGACTGGTGTCATGTCATAACTGTGGCAGAATCCAGTGGTGAAGTTATTTAGGTGAGATCTTTAATTTTATGTTTAGTTTCATTCATAGAAACCCCAAACCATACCCTCTTTTGGAAATTTTAATTCATGATGTTTATGCCCATGTTTCAGATTGATTGATTCTTGCCATTTTCATCTCTGGCAGAGGTGCTTACCTGAGGACTTTTAACTGGGTGTCATCCTGGCCATTATTGGCCTCCAGTGGGAATTCATCAGCTTAGCTACAGGGTTGTATTCCTTCATTCCTGACAAGGTGTTACTAGTACAACACACACCCTGATACCACGTCGGCAGACCTGATTCTAGATCATGATATTGATCTAAGAAGGTATGGGATGAGCAGGAAGACCTTGGTTTAAGTGTGAATACGCTGTTCAACGTCCTGGAGTGGGAACCAGGAATCACTTGACAGAAAAGTTTTCATATCCTTTAATTTGAGTATGTGTTTAAGAAAAGTGCGCACCAGCCAGGCACGGCGGCTCATGCCTGTAATCCCAGTACTTTAGGAGGCCGAGGTGGACTTTCAACTATTTCTGCCAAGACTCTTTGGATAGTAAAGAACTGGAGGATAAGAGCCCAGAAATATTATGCTCAGAGCTGACATTTGACAGACCTAATCTCTCTCAAAAGGCTTTCCCTTCTACCCTGATGACCTCAGGTTGAGCTCCACATATGGAGGGAATAGTTAAATGACCCAGAGGTCTTGATGCAAGCATCACCAGCCCTGATTTTATTTGAAGTGAGTTGGTTAAAAGCAAACTAAAAGATTAGTCTGTATAGAAAAACAGTTTTTGTACAAATTCACGTAGTTAAATATGTGTAGTCGTCAAATCAGGGCATACATTTTTAACTATTGTCATCCTACTCTGCTATCAAACACAAATATATTCCATCTAATTGTATGTGCTCTTTGACCTATTTCTCTTCATCCTCATCCTCCTCTACTCACCATACCCAGTCTCTCTTCTCTATCTTTAGGAAAACATATTGCTTCATGTGTTCTCATGATGTAGAATCAGTATCTGTAGGCTTCTGGTCTCCCAAAAAGTAACAGAAACGTTTATGGCAGGTGTCATGAGTGATTTATCTCTTGGAGCGGTTTTCTCTTTTGCTGTCCTCTATAAAAGTTGATGGGTTTCATCATGAAATTGTTAAATCTGAAATCTTAATCTTGGAGTTCTTCTGGATTAAATGTTTTCCTGAAAGAGAAAACAGACTGTATTTAGTATTTCCAGATATCATGAAGAGTATAGTATTCTTCAGGTTTAACTAGCATATAGCACTGTGTATGTACCCGATACATTTTTTTAGTCCTCTAATGGGTAATTATTTTGGTGTTTGCATTCTCAATTGAATATATATGAATCTACATTCCAATTAAAGATAATGTTTTATGCTGGCAGAAATAAACTATTTTATCAATACATAATACGGAGAACAACTGGTCCATTACCTGTTGCTGTTCCCTTCTTATGACATCTGTAACTTAGTTAAATGGGTTGTGTTAGCAGAGAAGGGTCCATAGGCATTTGAACCACATGTTCAGGCCCACGGAGGGTGCCCTGAATCCAAATGGCTGAAACTATTAACTCTCTCCGCTTTGTGGGGGAACAGGAGGAGGGAGATGTTTGAATGATTGACACAAATCGCTATGTTCCCTTTTCCTCCTCATTTAAATTTTTGTGTTTTCTTCTGGTCAGCAGGATATCTTGTAATCCTTGGCCACATTAATTCTATTATTCCATATATTTTTACATAGTACCATATTTTTGCTAAATCCATTTTACAACTTTACATTCTTTCTTTGGCCAATATCAGACCTTATATAGGAGGATACTAATTATGTATCTATCTTAATTTTTTAAATAATATTTTTGAGTATGAGGTTTTTTGGTCATATTTTTTTTTAATGATAGTAACCTTAAGGTGACTACTCTTCATCTTCTGGGTTTTTATAGTGGCTACTGGCTTTGCATACATACTGGTTAAGAGGCGCTATTAAGAACATTTTTGTTCTCTAATGGACTGAGGTCTAATCAGGTGGATGTCATGCTGTACTATCCTTTAAAGTTGTGACATCTCAGTTATGGCTCCCAGAATTTCCCCATAGGAAGCGAAGACTGAAATGCTATCAGGTGGAAGCTGGATGTCCCGTACAGTTCCTATGCATGGCTTTGGTGCCAATAGAAACACAGTGCTTCTAGACAGGTTTGGGGCTCTGGGCACATCATTATACCTTCTCTTATAGGGAGCTAGAGCTTGTCTGGAGACACAGGATTCTGAAATCATTATAGTTATAGTCCCCTAGTGTCACACTGCTGCAGTTTGCTGACCCTTATCCCCATAACTTTGATCTAGAGAACTTGTCTGAGTAAGAAAGGTCAGTCATGCCTCCCAGTCACTAGCTCCTTCCTGGTTTATTCTGGGTAATGCTTTTCTGGGCAGAATGGCTAGGAGGTCCTGGGGGATGGCTGTGATAAGAGGAAAAATATGCTAATAGTCTGCTTGATTTAAAAACTTGTTAATCAGTGAGGTGGTTTTTGCCTCTCATGGAAGCTGTGCTACCATTAACTGGAGCAAGGGGCTCACTGGTCTGGAAGGCTGAGGACTGGTGCATCAGAGATTCTCTGGTAGTAAAGCTGGTAAGAATTCAACCAGTGGACTTAGTTTACTTGGTCCTCACAAATGAGCCCATCGTGAGTCTCCCATGCTGTGTCATGACTGCCCCTACTAAAGGGATGAGCTCAATTCAGCACAGGCAAATTTTGCAGAAGGGCGGTTCATGTTGCTGTTTAGTTCATTGTGAACACATTTCTGAACTTGTGCTTCTATGTGTGTATCTGATTTTCTCCTCCTCAAGAGACCAGAGCTATGAATCTATCTGGGATAGGCTAGACCCAAGTGACTGAAGTATACTCTGTCAATATTTCATAATGACAGGCCACTATTGAGAATGACTCAAAGTATAGTGTTTTTATTGTTTTGTATGTTGACTTGCTGGTGGCTCATTAATCATCCAAAATGCAGGCATATTTAGACTTCCACTGCATAACTTCATCCTAGTTATTCTTTTGTTCTTTGATCCTACTGCCAGTGCCTGGTCACCTAGATGGGACCATTATACATTGCAGATTGAAGCTTAGTTCTCTTTTGATACAAGGTGAAGAAAGACTTTAATTAGAGTCCAAATTAACAAAAGGCTGTAACTGCCTCATTTTGTTATTTGCAATTTGTTGGTAGAAGAGTGGCTGTTCCTGTCCAAAGCTGGCAACGAAATGGTGGCTATAAGCTCATTCAGCAGGAAGACAGCAGGAAATTGATTCTCAGCTCCTAAACAACATCACTAACCCACATTCCCAAGAGGGTCTCCTGAAACACCCTTGATCATGTTGTGTGTTTAATAACTGACTCAAAGCAGGTTTGCCAGATGTCATAGGAAAATACAGGTGTCTCTTAAGGCTGAAAAACTTCAGAGGAGCCTGTCTGCGTCATTTTTACCAAGATACATCGTCCTGATCATCTTAACTGGGAAAGTTTATTCTGGAAGATCCCTCTTAGCCTCTGAGAAGTCTTCAGGTTTTTTTCCAGTCAGTGAGAATATAGGGATTCATGTGATCAGTAGATCTGGGTCTGCTGGGAATAGTTAAATGATACCTTGTTTTGGATCATTCCTTGGGCCTGAAGGTGTGGCCTCATGATTTAAATTGTGTGTTTTCTGGCACTTGCTATGGGCTATTGGTCACCAAACTGTTAGGTGAACAACCAAGGTGGTTGTATATTGTACAGCCCTTTTCAAAGCATGAACCTTTCATGAGACTTCAGTTTTCTCTCTCTCGCCACCTTTTTAGATCATCAAAGAAGCCCTTTATCAGAACCTTAACTGCACATACAAAGTCAAGTTACAGTGAGAAATCATACTGTGCCCTCATGTATAGTGACTGCTCATGGCTAGGTATGGTGAACTGATCTAAAACGAGACCATGAAAAAGGTCTATTCATGTTACTTACAAAGTCACGTTTATACAAGTTGATTCATGAGGAACAAATGTCCCTGCTGTCTGTTAGCTGGGATCAGGTAGGTGAGTTCCTATCTTGGAGTGGAGTAAAACTGACCTTCAAAGTTGTGTTCTTAAAAGGAGGTGGTCCAAGATCCATGTTAAGGCTGATGCCAATTATGACCACCTCTTAAAAAAAAAAAAAAAAAAAAGCTAATAGCAGAGGAGTCTTCCCTGAATCTTCTGGCTGGTGCACTTTCCAAGAGGTGTTCACTTTGCTAGATTGTCCTAGAAACACTGTATCATTCATGGCTGTGACCTGCGTTTAAGGACAATAACCCTGAAGGTGGAAGGAGGTGTCCATAAACACCAGTGGAGGGACCTCTTGATGGATAAGTTCACACTGGTCCCATTCGCAAGTGCCCCAGCATGTATGGTCTGAAGATACCGGCCACACTGGTGGAATGGAAGGTGGTCAGTGTTAGCCTAAGACCAGCCACATCTGGAGGAGAGGGATACAGACTCCCCAAAAATGTAGGGGGAGGTTTGTGTTCTCTTCCAGTCATTCTCAAATTTTAGTCACAATGTCTTTCAATTAAGATATTCTCACTGCTCTGACCAAGGGTGGTGGTTAATGCATATTTTTTTTATTTCCTTATACTGAAAATGATGGCAAACATCCAGGAAAAAACAACTGTTGAGAAACATTAAGTTTACCCTGCCCCCGTGGCTCCCTTGTGGAGGATACTTTGTAATTGGTTGTAGGCGGGTAACAGCTGCCTACCTGATGTATTTTTAAGTTATAAGTAAATATAGAACATCTGTTTATTAATGAGAATCACCTATCAAAGAGCAAATAAATACGTGGATGAAAGCCTTCTCGGGGCCTTCAGCCTGGAGAGCTGTCAGCCCCGCAGGCTCTCAGGCGGTTGGTCCCCAGGACAGATCCACTCTGTTGTGCTGTCCGGGTCTCTGCCTCTCAAATACCTTCAGCGCCACCTGAGTGGGGGTCTCCCGACCGAGCTGGTTCTTGATAAGTGGTGCCCAAGTGTGGGGACTCAAGCCCGCGATGAAGAGTTACCTGAGCAACAGAGAAGCGAGGCTAAGCTGAAGGTATCCCGAGTACTATTGGAAAGGATCCCCAGGGTGAACTGGGGAGCTCAGAAGTAGCCCAAGAACCTTTGAGAAAACAATCCCCCAGGTAAGTTGGGGAAAGCCCGGAAGTAAGCTGAGAACGTTCGAAAAAATCTCCCAGGGTGAGATGGGGGAGCTCGGAATTAGCCCGAGCACATTTGGAAAATCTCTCAGATTGAGCTGGGGTAGCTCAGTCATATTGGCGTAACATGGGACAAGGGTCAAGCAAGTGAGAGGCTTGTTCTGGTTTGCTTCGATAGCTGCTTAATAGAGGAGGAATTAAAGCTGGCACTGACACTTTAACACAGTTTTTCGATGTGATTGTGGAATTTTGTCCCTGGTTCCCTGAGCAGGGAGCGTTGACCATGGAAGAATGGGAAAAAGTGGGTACTACTTTAAAGAAGGTGCAAAGAGGAGCAGCAAATGATATCTCTATTCCGGTGTGGTCTGTTTGGGCTTTGGTGCATTCTGCCCTTCAGCCATTTCAGACAGATGAGGAGGAAAAGGATTCAGGAAAGGAGAAGGGAGTGTGATGAAGTATGTAAAGAAATTATAGAGCAAAAAGATGAAAAGTCAAATAAGGAAAAGGTGTGCCCGTCAGCACCCCCTCAGTATCCTGTAGAAGGATGGCCAGTTCTTCCTGATGTTTCTACCTCTGCTTCCGTTGGCGTGTGTGCTCCTAGAACTACTGTAACCGATGTAGGCGCTTATACTTACAACTACAGTAGCCGGTTCCATTCAAGCTGAATTCAAGCAAGAAGAGAGGGAGATTTGGAGGCCTGGCAATTTTCAGTTGTTGCACACCCTCAAGATCAGCAGAGGCAAGTATGGCTTGCTTTTGAACCCCTTCCCTTCAAACTGCTAAAGGAGTTTAAACAGGCCATCAGCCAGTATGGGCCTGAGTCTCCATTTGCTAGGATTATTAAAGAACGTAGCTATTTCTTACCAGCTGATTCCAACAGATCTGATTTCGGGAAATGGGTTGAGGGGTCCACCTCGGGCCCCGATCCAAACCAGGGCCTGTCCAGTGCAAGCTATTTCCTCATCCCTATACAATGCTTGTTCCCTGCCACAGCTAGGAGCACAACAGATTTGTGCAGCTCTCAAAGAATAAACATTTTATCGGGGGAGCCACCACAAAAACTATTTACAGGAGTCTGTGGCTCTTTACCCCCCAGAATCATGGGCTTACTTGTAGGAAGATCTAGTCTTAACTGTGCAAGGAGTAGAATTCACACAGGAATTATTGATGCAGACTTCATAGGGGAAATTGAAATTGTAGTGTCTTCTTCCGTCATTTGGAGTGCTGAGCCTGGGGAATGCATAGCATAGCTTTTAGTTGTGCCTTATGAGAAAACAGAAAAAAGTGAAACTAAAAGAACAAGAAGATTTGAGGGTGCAGACAAACTAGACAGAACAGCTTATTGGGTAAATCAAGTTACTGGTAAATGTCCTACATGTGAGATTATGATGCAAGGAAAGAATTTTCGAGGGTTGGTAGATACTGGAGCAGATGTTTCTATTTCTTTCCAACATTGACCACTTTCTTGACCTGTGGAAAATGCTCAGTTTGATGTGCTTGGAGTAGGGCAGGCCTCTGAAGTGTGTCAAAGCAGTTGCATTTTAACCTGCGAAGGGCCTGCGGGACAGCTTGGAACTATTCAGCCTATTGTGATAAAAATCCCTGTTAATTTATGGGAAAGAGATTTGTTACAGCAATGGGGAGATCAGGTTTTAATACCTGAACAATCATATAGTCCCCCAGGCCACCAAATGATGCGGGACAAGGGCTACGTGCCTGGGTTGGAATTGGAAAAAGGCAATGTAATAATGGGGGGAGAGGATTTGCTTGTAAATCTGCAGGCCCAAGTCAACAATCGCTGTGGGTACCATCCAGACATTTAAAGCTGTACTATGAGCCAGACACCAAAAAAGAGACTTG
Source organism: Cacajao melanocephalus (assembly GCA_963573385.1). Classification (NCBI taxonomy): domain Eukaryota; kingdom Metazoa; phylum Chordata; class Mammalia; order Primates; family Pitheciidae; genus Cacajao; species Cacajao melanocephalus. Next base: position 7,862 of record CAUYLG010064504.1, read on the forward strand.
CAGATGACCCCCCAGTCGCAGAGATGGCGAGACTAATATCGAGGAGGAGTCCTGCTCCCATAAGGGGAACATGCAGAACATCAGCCACTGACTTGGGGTCAGGTTAAAAAGCTTTCACAAATAGCAGAGGAAAAAAGAAAGCAGGACAGCCTGTTACGGTAATTATGATGACGGTTATCACAATTAAAGTATTTCTGGAGTTGGGTTAGAAGTAAAGAAAGTTTCACACATTGGACATGTATTCTTTCCTTCCTTTAATGATCTCTGGCCTGAGTGTTTTCTGTAATAATTTAGGAAATAAAGTAATAATTTTTTGGCCATCAAGACCTGAATGCACAAAAAGAATGATCCCCTAAGTTAAGAACATAAATCTGGAGAGATTGTGTTGTGATAAGAGGCTGAGGTGCTGCACAACATTTCCTATGGAATTACTAATTATTGGTCCCCTATTTAGCAGTCAATGCTAAATATCCCCTTAAGGGACCAATAATTAATAGTAACATGGAATTCATGTTACTGTTATTAAAATAGTAACTTATTAAATGTAATTATTAAAATATCCCCTTAGGGGACCAATAATTAATAGTAACATGGAATTCAGATGGCAGATAAAGAACTACAATTATTTAGAATTTATACATACTGAGAATAACAACTCTGGAGAGATGGGGATTAATAGAACCATGACTAAAAATAGTGCTGCTAATGTTAAGAGCTGAATAAAAAGAACTTTGAAAAATACCTATGGCCCTAAAACCAATAAAACTCTGGGAAGGAAAATATAACAGAATCAGGCCCTGCTTCTTATTCATTAGAAGTTTACAAGAAATAAAACTCTTTAGATTCAGAGCTGTGTTAAACCCCATATCTTTTGGTGGTGGGAGAGTTAAAACTTTAGTAATTCTAGAAAGTATGAGACTGAACATAATCGGGAAAGAATAAAACAGCACCTGGAAAGGCCTTTGGACAGCAAGCAAGGAGGAAGGACCCAGAGGGCCCTCGATGCCCCTTTGCAGCAGGAAGCAGTTACAGAAGAACGACCTCTGCCCTATTTCCCAAAAGATGTCTGGGTTCCCAACTCCTTAAGGAAGAAATGTAAAAGTAGGTAGGTAGTCAGGTTCTGAGATTCTGAGGTGCTTGAGGAAGCTGCTGATAGATTGACAGCCCTAAAATTTGGTTAAAAACACTTGGAGGGTGACTGTTATTAATCTGTTTTGTTTCTCTTTGTGTAGTTTGCAAGTACAGATCCAGAAGCCTCCAAGAAATGGTTCGCCAAGATAGAGCTGGACTTGCTTACCTAGCTTTGTGAACCAAGGGGGAGATGTTGAGAAACATTGTTTACCCTGCCCCCACGGCTCCCTTGTGGAGGATACTTTTAGTTCGTAATTAGTGATAGGTGCGTAACAGCTGCCTACCTGCTGTATTTTTGAAATATAGAACACCTGTGTATTAGTGAGAATCACCTGTCTAAGAGCAAATACATGGATGAAAGCCTACTCGGGGCCTTCAGCCTGGAGAGCTGTCAGCCCCGCAGGCTCTCAGGCGGTTGGTCCCCAGGACAGATCCACTCTGTAGTACTATCTGGGTGTCTGCCTCTCAAATACCTTCAGCGCCACCTGGGTGGGGGTCTCCCAACCGAGCTGGTTCTCAGTACACAAGTTTGAAAACACAGATTTGTGGAAACAAAGTTTGATTCATCAGACTTTTTAAGCTTACCTGCTGAAAACTAAAGAACATCGTGATACATCGCACCTGCACTGTTGTCCTCCAGTTGTGCCTAGAGAAGGTGGGGGACTGCCTAGGAATACCATTTTCCTAGGCACAGGTGTTTCCTAGGCTGTCTACCACCTCCTCTAGGTAAGAGTGGAGAAGGACTGCAAGCCGGGCATGAGAGTGAGGTGGTGGGGTGTGATGACCAAGACTGAGTATAAAATGTGTGTAAACAATTTAGGGTGGAACAACATGCCTGAGGGAAGTTGAATGTTAGTGGGTGTACTTGAATGAACTGATTTGTCACACTTACATTAAAAACTACAAGCTTTTGGGTACAAATCTTCAAGAAGCAGGGTACAGTGAATATTTTGTTATTAGGATCTCCAGAGTTTGGGTTGGAATTTATTGGTTGGGAGTTGATCCCTTCTTGGATTTTGCATTTTCATTGGCCTGTCCAGTTCTGGCATGAGAATTTCTCTTAAGTGTTTCTGACTGTGTTCTTGGGTTTTATGTTTGATGCACTAGTGGGAAGCAGAGAGCACATTTACGGTTAAAACATAAATGTTTTTCATGTTTGAATGTCATTTTCTGATGAATCTCAACAGGCCTATGATCTGAAATATAATCTGTAGGAAACAGGGCAAATTGTCACCAAGAGAAGATAACAGTTGTTGATTCATGAGCTAGTATGGTGGCTCACACTTGTAATCCCAGCACTTTGGGAGGCTGAGGCGGGTGGATCACCTGAGATCAGGAGTTCGAGACCAGCCTGGCTAACATAGTGAAACCCCATGTCTACTGAAAAGACAAAAAATCAGCCAGGCGTTTTGGCAGACACCTGTAATCTCAGCTATTTGGGAGGCTGAGGCAGCAGAATCGCTTGAATCCAGGAGGTGGAGGTTGCAGGAGCCCAGATTGTGCCACTGCACTCCAGCCTGGGCAAGAAGAGCAAAACTTCATCTCAAAGAAAAGCAAAAAACTGATTCATGCTCACAGCTCACAGTTTCATACTCAAGGGGAAGTCACCTGGGGACTATTACCTGGGCATTGTTTTGGAGGTCATTGTGGCCTTTGGGAATTCTTTCTCCTACCTGAAGAGTCTCTTGGGTTTTTAGAACATAGCTAGTCTTTCCGTTTTCACCTGAGAGGTTACCTGTAATACATGCACCACACCATGCCTGGAGACCTGCTTCAGGATCACCGCATATACCTAGGCAGTGATGGGATGAGCAGAAAGACCTAAGCGGAAGTATGAGTACGGCCTTTGGTACTCCAGTGGTGTAGGACCTGGAATCGCAGGACAAGGTGGATTTCAAATCTTTCAAAGGTATTCCCCAGAGAAATGATGAGGTGGTAGGCCACAGCAAAGTTTACACGGAGTGTGTCCCGTTTCCAGTGTGCTGTTTCAAGTAAAGGGTAATTGGGACCTTTAGGTCTAACTTAGGGTGCCTTAATGGAGAAAAGCATTCCAGAATTCTACTTTTCCTTGTGCTTGACCTAAGCAAATAATTCACCATTTCCCACACAATCATGTATGTTAACGTGCCCAAGAATTTTCTTTAGAGGTTCAAATTCTCATATAGTTACTATTTTAAGAGGACAAAGTTTTGAAGAGGCCTGTTTGAATTGTTAACCCCCTCCTCTTCTCTCTACACCTTTTCTCTCCACCATTCTCATTTGTTTGGGAAAAAATGGAAGTTTTAAAGTAGAATTTTCTGAGGTTATTTTTTTGATATCTTCAAGTTTTACAAAAATAGACTTTGGAAGTCTGTTTTTCCGTTTGTGTTGCATACCCATGCCCTTCATTTTTTTTAGAGGCTTTCTTGCACTATTTTATTTGACTTCTAAATACCTGGAGATTTTGTTAATCTAACTTGAGCCCACCTTAAGACTTCATTTTACGCTTGCTGTCTTTTCATTCTTTCTGTAAAACTACTTAACCTGCATTTTCAATATTCTGTGAAGTACTTTTTAACTACATGATTTCCAAGATTTTTCTGCATACTCTTAATATATGCCTGAAATACAAACATACAACCTAACTAATGAAGATTTCTTTGTCAAAGTTTACAACAATATCACAATAGCTTTTTAAATATAGAAAATTCATGTTATATATTAGCATGCAAGTTCAGGGATCTTTATGAACTTCTAGTAGGGAAGGCTGTTAAGTTGCATGTTGATATCCCCCAGCCTCAATAGTACTCTAAGTTTTGAAGCAGATAAATGAGAAGCAGCAAAAATCAAGTTATACTGAATCTATTTGAGGTACTTCAATGAGATAAGCTCAACTTGGGGTGAACTGGGAGCCAGGAAAAACCAGCTGGTTTCTGCTATTGTTCCCAATCACCTGATGACTGTTCATAATTTAGAAATCTGGGTAAGCAGACACTCAACGTGAAGACAAATGTGGACAATGAGGAAAGGGGGAAGGTTTTTCTTTCTTTTTTAAAGGAAGGGATCGATCTTTGGGTGTCAGTCTATTTAGACTCCCGTATACCCATGAAAGGTATTTGGATGACAGACCTTTTTCAGAGGTTTTCATGCTGAAGAATAGCACCAGTTCATCTCTGATGGGACATCTTGGGGAGAAATACTTTTAGGATACTGGAATTTTCTTCCCTAGGTAAGGTGTAGGGTTATACAAATTGATCTACCTTATAGGAAATAGAGACTTGGCAAGTTTTGGAGAGCCCCAGATAAGTGTTGTAGTCATCACGAGATGGAGAATCCCATGATGACTTCCAAAACAGGTACCAGCTTCCCTAGGTTGCTCAGTATCTGAAGACTAGGATGTATCAGCATCCTAGGTGTTCAACTTTCCAGGGCTCAGGGGACAAATGCTGGCAGTTGCAGATAAGAGGACAACTGCCTCCTTCACTCAAACAAGCTAACTTGATGCTGCCTACGGTGGTCATTACCGAAGTTGTGTTGCTGGTTTCTCAGTTGGAAGTGACAGTTCTTGAACTGCTGCATCAACAAGTTTGAGAGTTCAAGTCAGTTTCTCCAGGTAACACAATTTGAGTATATGATGTTGCTGAACACACTGTTCAGTGCACTTCAGCTATAAAGACTGCACAGCCCCCGTGGGCACACTTTGGCTTTGCTGATTTAATACTTTTGGAAGTACAGCACTTCAACCACCTGGGTCACTTCTAAGTTTTTGTTATGCCTCAATTTACCCTGTTTCACATGACCTTTGGAAGCTATCGCTTTCTTATACCTCAGATGTTCTTCCAGATGGCCTTCCTTAAGCAGCAAAAAGTGGCTTTCACTGTGGTCACTGGCTAAGACGATGTTAGCAGGGAACTCTTGCCATGGGAGGCAGAATTTTGTGACGGTATCATAATCTTTGTCACCTGATGTTCAGGACCTTAACTAGGCCATGTTACATGACAAGGGTAAAGGGATTTTGCAGATGTAATCAGACCCCAAATAAGGTAAATGAGATTATTTTGGGTGAGACTGACTTAATCAGAAGGCATTTAAAAGAGATCTTAGGCTTCCTCTGAGTTCAGAGATCAGTGTGTGCAGAGATTCTCTCCCTTTCTGATTTAGCTTAATCACAAGGAAATTTTGTCAAAAACCTGAGGGGTCTTGGAAGTAGATCTCTCCCTTGTCAAGATTCCAGATGAGAATGGAGCTGTGCTGCACTGCAAGCAGGCATGGCCAGCCTGGGGCCCCAGGAGAGGCCAGTGACTGTGTTGATGTCAGACTGGCCCCATCTGGTAGGCAGGATCACCTAGCATCATTTAGATCTGGCAATCTCCCTATGCCTAATGTCTGCTAGGGGAACAAGGTAAGCCTTGGAATGGGTGTCCCTGGCTGTGCTCTACTACAGACACTCTTACAACAAATCCTTTGGGCTCTGCACAGCCTGGAGTTCTGCCCCTATCACCACTCTAAGCAGTTCTCCCTGCTAGCTCAAGGATCCATTGGAGGTGGGCGGGGCAGGGGGGCTGTCTCCTGCCCACATTTCAGAAGTCTACGCCAAGAGGGGACCACTCCTTGCTTGTTTGACTCACCCCATTCCTAGGAGTCATTAAGGGGCCAGCAGTGAGTCCTGCTGCACAGTAGTCTTGTGCAGGTTTTTCCAGCTTCCACCCACTTCAGCCCAGCATCTGTGCCTGCCTGCTTGTCCCCTCTCGGTGCCTGCCTGCCAAAGATCTCGGTATGCACCAGTCTTCCCAATGTCCCTGTCCCTCAGTGACATAGTTTCTTTCTGACTGCGTCTAGTTGGCCATCTTGTCTGATTCCCTGGTTTCCGGGGTGTTCTGGTTCTTGCAGATCTCAGAGCACCTGCATGTCACAGGGCAACAGTGGCCCCTTAAGAGCAACCTGGGCCATCTGGATGTGTGGCTGCTGTCTCTCTTCTACTTTTACTCCAAGGTTCTTTACTTGGTCCTAGGCAGATGATCAGGTCTGGCCTAGCAAGAGCAAAACCATTTCCCAGATTCTGGGGTGTCCTGTTGTGTCCTCCTTTTGTACCTCTCAGCACCCGTAAGCCACAGGGCAACAGAAGCTGTGGCAAAGTCACCTGGGCCTCCTAGAGCAGAGGACACAGAGCAGGGAAGATAGGGGAACTGAGCCTGGTTCATGGGTACAAGGAGACCAGATGTGGCTTTCTTTTTATCTCATGTAGGATAGAAATGTCTTACATGGATAGAAAAACTGACTTGTTTCTAAATGCATGTCACTAATACAGCAGATAAAAATAACGGGCCAGAAAACCTCTTCTAAGGTGACAGAGCCTGTTAGAAGATTTTTGGTTCAAATAGAGTATTTCCATTATTTGAAGGCATACCTACCTTCAGATACCATAAGGTGTTCAATACAAATTGTTCTATGTTTGTACTTTGAATTTGAAATAGATTAAGAGGAAACCCAAAAGGAAAAGATTTGGATAATTTTCCTTACTGGAAAAGCCTAATTCTGCACACAATGTTTGTAAGTGCAATAACCTGCCAATCTTAGCTGTTATTATAGTGAGTAAAGGAATAGTCTGGGCCTCCAAGTGCTTTCCAGGGAAAGATATTGGGTTGGATCCTCAGCGTCCTGCCTGTAGGGTCATGTTTTGTAGGCTAAAGCAGGTGAGGCAGGCAGCTGGGAAGAAGGTGTTAGGGGAGGAGCAGGGCGGTCAGTTCAGCCAGGAGCATCCCTGGCGCCCTAAGGGACTTCCCTTGTAAAACGACATTTTCTCCTTGAGATCTTTACATCCCATGTTTTCATGGTGAATATGGTTTTATTTAGCAGCAGCTTTCTTACACACTAGCTCTTTTATACTGTCCACCCTTCTTAGCTGCTTAGTCTGGCAGCTCCCCTTAGCAGCCAGCTCTCCCTTGCCTTAACTTTTTTTCTCTCTGGGCACAAGCTAGGTCCTAGCTCCCCACTGTATATCTGGAAGATGGACAGCTTTGGCTCTTTCTCTGGGCACCAGCACACCCACCATACCAAGCCACATTGAACTGAGCCAAGCCCCAAAAGCCTCTGTACAGCATTAGCAGGGCAATTATATCTTTTACAGACAATGGTGACTCAGAGCCAAGTAAGAACTTAAACAGGTTATATAACAAGTGCAGGTGTGTGCCTGTGTGCCAAACTTGCTGAGTCATGCAGGCCTGAATAGCCACCTCAGCCTATTCCTTGACCAAAGCACATTCATATACCTTACAACTCAAATAACCTGTATGTGTACCCTTTATTATAAAAGCTTAAATTATGAACGTTTGATAACTCCAATTTATTTTGGCATTAAAGTGAGATGGAGTTTTAATTATCTTTCATGTAGGGTGATGGCTAACTGCAGGCATCAACCTGATAGAACTAGGGGACATGTATACAGCTTGCTGCTAAAGTATTTTTCTGGTATGTCAAGTTAGTTCTAAACAGGACTAGCATGTGAGTCAGTGGACTGAGTGGGGAAGATCAGCCCTCAATGTGGATGGGCTCCATCCAGTCACCTGAGGGCCCAAATGGAATAAAATCGGGAAAGGTGAGTATTTGCTCCCTCTTCTGAAGCTAAGACACTCTTCTCTTACCTTTGGAAATTAGAAGTCCAGGTTATCTGCCCTTTGGACTGTGAGACTTGGTGAAAATTTTACCAATGCCCTCACCTCCTCCACTTCCTTCCATCCCTGGAGCCTCCAGGATTTCAGGCCTTTAGACTGTAGGTGATATCATTAGCTTCGCTGATTCTAAGGCTTTCAGGCTTGGTCTTACTTTCCTGGTTCTCTAGATTGTAGGTAGCCTATGGTGGGACTTCTCGGTCTCCCTACTCATGATTTTCCTAGGAAGCAGACTTCAATGAAATTTAGCATGTAAAAATACTCAGGAAACACCTCTCAAATCAGTATCTGGAGACGAGGGTCAGGAAACAATCCTAGGTAGGAGAAGTCATTCTTTTACGGAAAAAAGCAACAATAATTCAAATAATCCCATGGGATCTGCAGAGAGAAAATGCTGTTTTAGAGACAGTGTTACCAGCAGAGGGTCTTGACTATGAATTGTTTAGGTTCATGACATTTTGAACAAAGAATTGGACAAAATAGACAAAGCAATGAAACAAGCAATGAAAACATATTTATTCAAACAAAGGTAAACTCCATATACTGGGAGGAGGCTTGAGTGGCTCAAGTGTGCGTTAAAGAATTTTAAAAAACCCTCCAGAGGTTTTTTACTGGTTAGTTACATCCTATGTAAATGAGTAGTGGCCTGCAATCAGTCTGATTGGTTGCAAAACTGAGGCTGAAGTGAAGTTACAAAGTTATAAACGACGCAAATGAGACTAGGCTGGTGACCAGTCTGACTGGTTGCAGGAGGGGACCAATCAGAGGTGCTTTCCATTTTTCATCTGCAATGCAGTAGAAAGCGTAGGGTTTGCAAAGGGAGTAGCTGCTGATCTTTTTGTTACTTGCCTGTGGAGAGGTGGGGCTTTCCTTTTGATTCAGTTCTAAGAAGTCAGTATGAATCAGCCTTATGCTCCCTGCCTCCCAACCTTATTCTCCTGCCTCAACAGAATAAGGTGGCCCAACTTATATACTGTCCCAGGAAGGGGTAGAATATGTTTTGGTAAGAATGAAGGAGCTCACATGTCCTTAGTTCTTAGGGGACCTCAGTGCTTGGCCTCTATGTACAGAGGGCTGATGCCAGGTCACAAAATTACTCAGTATGTATTTATCTCAACTCCAGGACTCTAGGCCAGGATACATCTATGAGGATTTATGATCCTTGGAGGAAACTTACTGTGACCATGAATACATTTCATAGTTCTGATTGTAGAGAGAGGGTCCTTGACCAATAGCCTGAGCCTCTGGCTCTGAAGCTAATCTCTATTTGTGCTGAGATTCTTCTTCCCCTGGGCTGCTCCTGGCTAATCACTGGTAACTACGGGGATTCTAAGATACAAGTCCTGGAGTTACAGGATTCCTCTGATGTGTGACCTTGGCAAGAATCCTGCTATGGTCTTGTTGACCTTTCCTTAGACCTGCATTGCAGTAGTGGCCTTGAGAAAACAGAACTCGCAGACCTCTTACTACAGAGTGTGTAAGTGACTAAGGCCCTTAGATGCTGAGCCCTGAAATCTACCACAGCACTTAATCTAAAAGACATGGTTCACAGAAGCTGCTCCCAGATGAGCTCAGCAGAGCCACCAACATAGACTTGATGTAAGAGATTCATTAGCCTGATACTGTGCAGGGTAATGAAGTTTTAGCAAGGCTACCAGGGAGCCCTCTGCAAAGTGAGCTATCTAGGTTCCTTTACCCAACCTACCTTCCCTCTCTCCTTGGCTTGGTGTCAGGCTTACACACAGTCTGAACACTCTCCTAGTCTGTTCCAGCCTCCCTCTTTTTACGTGGGTAAAAGAATTCTTCTGTGTTTAATTACAACATGGACGTCTTGTTCCTGGAGGCCCTAGACAAGCATGACACAGTCTGAGATGCTTCTACTTGACCTGCCTTCACTCTCTTGAAAAACCAATGGTAGATACACAAAGTACAAAAAGTAAAGCATATCACTAAAATATAAAAAGCATACCACTAAAAAACTCAAGATGACAAAAGGAAGTAATCTGCAAAAGAACCAGAAGACAACTAACAAAATGGCAGCAAGTCCTTACATACCAATAATTACCTGCAATATAAATGGATTCAAGTCTAAAAAGACAGTGGCTACATGCATTAAAAATACGACCCAACAATATGCTGCCTGTAAGATTCATTTGTCCTGTAAGGACACACAGACTGAAAGTGAAAGGATGGAAAAGGATATTCCATGCAAATAGAAATGAGAGCACAGGTAGGCATCAGACAATGATCAAGTCAGAAAATATAAAAAGGAAAATATTTATGTAATAAAGTGGTCAGGTTATAAATACATATGCAGTCAACATCAGAGCACTTAAATACAAAGTTAATAGATCTAAACAGATACAGTAATACACTAGTGGGATTTCAAAACTCACTTTCCACAATAGATAGATCATCCAGATGAAGAAACAAGGAAATATCAGACTTTACCTTAATAACTACACTTTAGACCAAATGGACCTAACGGACATACAGAACACTTTACCAGCAGCAGAATGCACACTTTGAGTGCACATAGAAGGTTCTCTATGATCACAAGTTAGGCAATAAAATAAGTCTTAGCATATTTAAGAAAACTGAAATCAAGCCTCTTCTGACCACAATGGCATAAAACTAGAAATCAATAGGAATTTTCAAAAATTAAAACATAGAAATTAAACATGCTGCTGAATAACCAATAGATCAATGAAGAAATTAAAAGGGAAATCTTGCAGTGTTATGGGATCAATTTTAAGAGGGAAGTTTATAGCAATAAATGCCTAGATGAAAAAAGAAAGATCTTAATGTTTCACCTCAAGGAACTAGAAAGACAATAAGCCCAAAGTTAGCAGTAGGAAATAGTAGAAACAGAAAATAAACGGATCAATGAAAATAAGACTCGGTTCTTTTTTTTAAAAGGTTAAAATTGGTAAACCTCAACTCAGTCAAAAAGAAGAGGCACTACAATTGATACCACAGAAATACAAAGAATCACAGGAAATTACTATGAACAGTTACACTTCAACAAATTATATAACCTAGAGGAAAAAATTCTCATGGACACAACCTATCAAGATTGAATCATAAAGAAATAGAAACTTCGAACAGCCATAACAGTCGATAGTGAGGAGACTGAATCAGTAAGAGTCTCCAAATAAAAGCCTAGGACTAGATGGCTTCACTGCTGAATTCCAACCAACATTTGAAGAACGAATAACAATAGTGTTCTCGAAATATTCAGGAAAATATTAAAGAGAAAATACTTCCAAATTTCATGAGGCTTAGCATTACCTTGATACCAAGGCAAATGACAGTGCTACAGGAAAGTTATAGTCCAATATTCCAGATGAACATAGATGCAAACATTGTCAACAAAATACTAGCAAACCAAATATAACATTAGAAAGCATCATTTACCATGGTCTGATGGGATTTATCCCAATTCTTATGGTTCTGGAGGCTGGAAGCTTGATCATTTTTCTAGAATGCTCAGGTTCTGGTGAGGCCCTATTCAGGGTTACAGATAGCTGACTTCCTGCCATAGACTCACATGGCTGAGGAAGTAAGCTTTCATGTCTCATAAGAGCGCTAATCCTATTCGTGACAGTCTGGCATGTTAGAGGGTAGAGTTTCAACATGTAGGGAAGGGGCCCAAACAATGAGTCCAAAACGATATTCATTCAGTATGAGAAATTTCATTCCCAGCTGTTGGGATTGAAGAAAGGATACGATGTAAATCTGATGAAAACTCCTGACTCTCCTAGAGCAGTTCTGCTTAATAAGGCAGCCACTTAACGGAAAGAAGAAACCCAGTTAGGGACTCGGTAAAAAGTACTGACATTATCTTCTAGGTTTTGGATTCAGCTATGACACCCCAGTTAAATGAGTCACACTTAAGTGATTTTTCTTTAAAGCCAGTTTTAATTTGGTTTTACCTCCCAGGCATCTGGAGGAACCCAAAAAAATGCACTCATTTTTTTCTAGCTTTATTGTTGGAAAACCTTTTCCTATGTAAAGAATACCTATACATTCATATGGATTACAAAGAATTGTGAAATACACATCAAAGGCATATACACTGTTAAATGAAACCAGGTTCTCAAACTTGTTAAGCCAACTCATTTAGCAATGTGGAAGTGGTTAAATCAGTTTCCCACAGAAATATTTAATAGCACCAGAATTGCACAAGTCGTTCAATAACCAGATATAAAGTGCCCTATGAGGTGGTGTAGGGGGAAACATACAGCACTCATCAAAGTAGTTGTCTTGGTCTCTTTTCTGTCTATAAAACAATACATGAAACTTTGTAACTTACAAAACGTTACTTCTTTCAGTTCTGGAGCCTCGGAAGTTTAAGGTTCAGGAGGCACAGCTGGTGAGGGGGGCCATCTGCAGAGATCTGGGGTGGCGCAGGGCATTCCAGGTGAGGGCTGAGCTTGCTGCTCAGTTCTCGCTTCCTCTTAAAAAGCTGCCAGTCCCACTCCCATGATAACCCATTACATTAGTTGGTGAATGGATTAATCCATTCATGAGGGCAGGGTCTTTATGACCCAATTGCCTGTTAAAAGCTCCACCTTCCAATACTGACACATTGAGAATTTCCATCATGAGTTCCGGATGGGACAAACACTCAAACCATAGCAGTAGTCTCGCCAAATTTAAAGCCTGATTTGAATCAGGCCTGTAGATTTATGCTGAGTTTACAGGAAACAGAAGATAGAGACACTCTGTGAATGCTGTTAGTGTCCTTCATCGATCCCATAAGCCTGCTGCTGGGAGCGCTGGCTGCCGAAGGTTACACCAGTCCCTTCCTCTAGAAAACTGCTTTGGCCACAAACGAGCTTTCTGGTCCAAGAAGTAACCACGCCCACCCAATTGGGACAGCCCTTACTGATTGGCTGGCCTGCGGTACTGTAGGCTGCCCCTTGCCTTGCTCAAAGGGAATTCACCACTGTGGTGCCAGAGCTCCCTCTGGCGTCAGGCTGGAGCTAATCAAGATGCCATCCTTGCTTGGCTATTTTTTTCTCAGTCCTGCTTCCCTGCTGTTTTCCCTCTCCTGAAAGCACTTCCTCAATACACCACTTTTACCAAAATCCACGTCTTGGGCTCTGATTTTAGGAAATCTGTTTCAAGGCAACTTACCTGAAAAAGAAATAGAGATGGGGATGTTACAGATTCAAGCTGAATTAAGAGTCATAGCAAACAAATGTATTAATAAGAGGCTCTTCTCTGGATCCTGATTCCAGTAAGCCAACCATAAAAATGCCTTTATGAAATAACTGGAAACCTAAAGTGACTATTTGATAATATGCAATTAATGGTGTATTTGAGTTACATTGTGTGTTTTTTTTTTTTTTTTAAAACAAAGCCTTTGTTTCCCAGGCTGGAGTGTGCAGTGGCATGATCTTGGTTCACTGCAACCCCGCCTCCTGGGTTCAAGTGATTCTCCTGCCTTGGCCTACCAAGTAGCTGGGACTATAGTTGCCCACCACCAAGCCCAGCTAATTTTTGTATTTTTAGTAGAGACAGGATTTTGCAATGTTGGCCAGGCTGGTCTCGAACTCCCAGCCTCCCAAAGTGCTGGGGTTACAGTTGTGAGCCACTTCACCCCGCCGTATTGTGCTTTTCTTTAAGTTCTAGTTTTAAGATACATAATAGCAACTTTAGAGGTAGAATAGTATAATTCTTGAGTTTGCCTTAAAATAACCCAACAGTGGGATTAGGTGGTAAGTGAGAACAGAAGTGAAACAAGACATACATTGATAATTGTTAGAACCAATGATGGATACATGGGGGTTATGCCTTTCTATCTGCTACTTTGCATATAATTTTTAAAACTTTATTACAGAATTTTTTGTGCTCTTTTGACAAAATTGAGTCATGACCTTCCTGACAAATTAGCTGCAGCTGCTGTTAAAGAGGTTCTTAAGGCTCACTATTTCCCCTAAGAAAGAAGCTGGAAATTTTTCTTGGTCAGTTACAGGTTTAGAGTAGAAGGTCTATGCGATTATGGGGAATAAAGTCACCTAGAACCCATTTGATAACTGCTTTTTATGTGTCTCCATTATTTGCTGATGGGGCTGTCATCTATTAAATTGCTGAGAGAATTGCCCCATAGGCTTCATCCCTTGACAAGATTGTATTAGCAGCTGTAAGTGTACAGTATTGCATAAGATCTCAGGGACATCACCTCAGCATACACCACGGAAAAAGAAGCACCTGCTCCCAGATGCCATCAGCTTCTCTGCTCTGGGTTATTTCAAGCAGAAAGAAAGGAAAAGGCATTGCTATTGCAGTGTTTGGGGCCACACGCAATCCCACAGGTGCAGCCACATTCTTGCATGTTTAAACAGTGTTCATGAAAGTATCTTTTCCTAAAAATACAGGGGGTAATGGTAGGGGAAATTGACATTAGAACACAGCGACAACATTGCAATAAGTCTTCCACAGCAGTCATCTTAGTATCATTGACATAAACATTAATAAAGGATTCTAGTCTGATACGGTTTGGCTCTATGTCCACACCCAAATCTCAGGTCGAATTATAATTCCCACGTGTCAGGGGGAGGGGCCTGGCGGGAGGCGATTGGATCATATAGGTGAATTTTCCCTTGCTGTTCTCATGATAGTGAGTTCTCACAAGATCTGATGGTTGAAAAGTATGTGGCACTTCCCCCTCTGGTGCATGTGCTCGCTCTCCCCTGCCACCATGTGAAGAAGGCACTTGCTTCCCCCTCACCTTCCACTGGTTGTAAGTTTCCTGAGGCCTCCCAGTCATGCTTCCTGTTAAGCCTGTAGAACTGTGAATCAATTAAATCTCTTCATAAATGACCCAGTCTTGGGTACTACTTTAGAGAAGTCTGAGAATGAACTGATATGTAATCCCAACACTGGGACTTCAGAAAAAGTCATAATCCTATAATCAATAAATGCAGTGCTACCTTGTCAAATCTAACTTCACAAAATGATTATATTAAGAGCATTGACTAATTTTTTCTTTTATTACGTCTCCTTGAAAATGGATCATTCCCAGGTTTAGCCATGCCTCCCAGCAAATTCTGTTTTCAGAACACCATTCACTATTTGAAACCATTCAAGTTATCAGATTAATTTTTAGAGTACCTTAAAGAAAAACCCGACCTTTATTAGAAATTTACAAAAAAATCCCAAAACTTTTTATCCAGCGGTGTGCTACTAAATGCAGCTCTCTTTTAAAAAGTTCTGATTTGTAGTGTTTGCTGGTTTTCATGACGTAAACTCTCCCACCATGGCCTGTTTGAAGCTACCAATGTGACATCGCTGAACAACGGAGCTGGAAAGAGAATAAAGAGAAAATAATTTTCCACATCAGCATTCTAGAATAGGTTTTTCTTGCGTCCTTATGGTCATATTGTGGATACTTGCTACATGGTTACCTTAACGGTATAACAGTCAAACACTGTTTACAAGTTACAGCTTATAACTTCTCCCACCAGCCGCCTAACTCCACTAGGTCCTTCAATATTTTTATCACACAACTGCATACGGTGATTCTGCCTCTGACCTGTGCTGGCAGTCATATCTGTTTCTACCACATTTTCTGTACTGTGGGGTTCATGTGCCTCATGGCTCACTCCAACCTCTCCTCTACTCTTAAAATGCCTCAGTTAAGTTTGTGAGCTTACCTTTTTCAACACATGTAAATCTAGTATTATTTGCTGAATGTATCTTTTTTCTTTCTAGTACTCCTTTGATTTTGTTTTAACTCATGTTAAGCCCCAAAAGAGAGAATCTGGAGTATGTTTGAAAAATCAGAATACAGTGCCCCAAAGCATCTACTGTTCAAACAAATCCTACTCCCAGGTGGAGTACAATTATGAAGCCTAATTTTTTTCCTCTTATTCACCAGGCTTCTGTTCTCTGGAGGCAATTATTTTCCTTAATTGTTAACTTTACCTTGATATAATTGTAAATGCAACACACATACAGATAGTCAGAAGTCAATGTTTATGGTACATTGATTTTAATAGTCTTGAGTGTTATGGATTTATAAGTTCACAAGAAACTAGAAAATCATACATAGAAGTAATGTGGACTATGAACATTATTTCTTAGATGTACTATCCTAGAAATCCCCAGAAAACTAAACTATCTCACTATTCTATTAGTCTGAGTTAATTAGGCTCTTTTTTTTCTCTTTTTTAATTGTATTTTAAGTTCTGGGGAACATGTGCAGATCTTATAGGATTGTTGCATAGGTGCACACCTGCCATGGTGGTTTGCTGCCTCCATCCCCCCCTTACCTACATCAGACATTTCTCTCAGTGTTATGCCTCCCCAACCTCCCCACCCCCCCCCAAAAGATCCCAGTGTGTGATGTTCCCCTCCCTGTGCCCATGTGTTCTCATTGTTCATCACCCACCTATGAGTGAGAACATGTAGTGTTTGGTTTTCTGTTCATGTGTCATTTTGCTGAGATTGAGGGTTTCCAGATTCATCCATGTCCCTACAAAGGACATGAACACATCTTTTTTATTGCTGCATAGTATTCCATGATGTATATGTGCCACATTTTCTTTGTCCAGTCCATCATTGATGGGCTTTTGGGTTGGTTCCAGGTCTTTGCTATTGTAAACAGTTCAGTGAACATATGTGTGCATGTGTCTTTATAATAGAACAATTTATAACCCTTTGGGTATATACTCAGCAATGGGATTGCTGGGTTAAATGGAATTTCTATTTCTAGATCCTTGAGGAATTGCCATACTGTCTTCCACAATGGTTAAACTAATTTACACTCCCACCAACAGTGTAAAGTGTTCTTATTTCTCCACATCCTCTCCGGCATCTGTTGTCTCCAGATTTTTAATGAGCACCGTTCTAACTGGCATGAGATGGTATCTCAATGTGGTTTTGATTTGCATTTCTCTAATGACCAGTGATGAGCATTTTTTAATGTTTGTTGGCCTCATATATGTCTTTTGAAAAGTGTCTGTTCATATCCTTTGCCCACTTTGAATGGGTTTGTTTTTTTCTTTTAAATCTGTTTTAGTTCTTTGTAGATTCTGGATATTAGGCCTTTGTCAGATGGATAGATTGCAAAAAAAATTTCCCATTCTGTTGGTTGCCAGTTCACTCTGATGATTGTTTCTTTTGTGGCACAAAAACTCTTAAGTTCAATTAGGTCCCATTTGTCTATTTTGGCTTTTGTTTCCATTGCTTTTGGTGTTTTAATCATAAAGCCCTTGCCTATGCCTATGTCCTGAATGGTTTTGACTAGGTTTACTTCTAGGGTTTTTATGGTGTTAGGTCTTACGTTTAAATCTTTAATCCATTTGGAGTTAATTTCAGTGTAAGGTGTAAGAAAGGGGTCCAGTTTCAGCTTTTTGCACATGGCTAGCCAGTTTTCCCAACACCATTTATTAAACAGGGAATCCTTTCGTCATTGCTTTTGTCAGCTTTGTCAAAGATGAGATGGTTGTAGATGTGTGGCATTGCTTCTGAGGCCTCTGTTCTGTTCCATTGGTCTATATCTCTGTTTTGGTACCACTACCATGCTGTTTTGATTACTGTAGCCCTGTAGTACAGTTTGAAGTCAGGTAGCATAATACTTCCAGCTTTGTTCTTTTTGCTTAGGATTGTGTTGGCTATGCAGGCTCTCTTTTGGTTCCATATAAAGTTTAAAGTGGTTTTTTCCAGTTCTGTGAAGAAGGTCAAATAAAGGGTATTCAATTAAGAAAAGAGGAAGTCAAATTGTCTCTATTTGCAGATGACATGATTGTATATTTGGAGGACCCCATCATCTCAGCCCCAAATCTCCTTAAGCTGATAAGCAACTTCAGCTAAGTCTCAGGATACAAAATCAGTGTGCAGAAATCACAAGCATTCCTATACACCAATAACAGACAAACAGCCAAATCATGAGTGAACTCCCATTCACAATTGCTACAAAGAGAATGAAATACCTAGGAATACAACTAACAAAGGATGTAAAGGACCTCTTCAAGGAGAACTACAAACCACCGCTCAAGGAAATAAGAGAGGACACAAACAGGTGGAA
Organism: Cacajao melanocephalus; assembly: GCA_963573385.1. Classification (NCBI taxonomy): domain Eukaryota; kingdom Metazoa; phylum Chordata; class Mammalia; order Primates; family Pitheciidae; genus Cacajao; species Cacajao melanocephalus. Next base: position 25,679 of record CAUYLG010064504.1, read on the forward strand.
AAAAATTCCATGCTCATGGTTAGGAAGAATCAATTAGGCATTTTTGAAAAAAAAAAGCCCCGATATTAAGGATTTGTTAGATAAATTTAACACACTCTCCTAGTAAAGTTTTAAGGAAAATGGAAGAAGTTGTAGAACCACATAGTTTGCCATATAGTATGAGTTTCCAAGAAATAATAGATACTACTAGGTTGATTATGTTCAAATAAATTGAACATCTGTTTGCACTTAGATAATAAATGTTTAGGTTATAGTAAATTACCTGCTCTATGAGGCAAATGTTAGGATTTAGAGGCATGTCATATAGGCATTGTTTAAAAAATAAAGCCAAAATCTTGCGTGAAATAAAATCTACCATGTTGGGTTTGCATTTTCATTTCACCTGATAGAATCAGGGTGAACATATATAACTATCTTTGAAATCCCCAAATCAAGGAAATTTAAATTATCTAATGTTTTAATTGGATTATGTTATTATGTGTACTATAATTAAAATGTAATTATTTTAAGTCATTTTGCCTCGTAATCTTCAAACCCTCTAAATTATGTTCAGAAGAGTCCCCTACAGGTCTTTTTAGGATCTCTAATACTGGATCTAATGCCAATTTTCATATTTTTGTTCTTCTGTAACACGGCAGGGATGCTGAGGATTTTACACTTAAATTAGATCTTTGCTTTTCTCATGGAAAAGCTTTAGAAAAAGAAACAAGGAATTTCAAGGCAATTCCATTAACTTGCACCAAGAGGGAAAAGAAGCTATGAAAAGCTTACAACTTGGAATAGTGTTAATAGCATTATCAGGTGGAATATGAATCATGTAAATTTCACACCTGAAGTAATCTCAAAATAAGGTTTAACTCTGACCAGCATTGGACAGGTAGCTGAGGGAAGAGAGTATCTCATAATGTAAATACTTTCTATTACAAAAATTTAAGTGAAGATAAATAAAATATCAACAATTCTTAAGTGTTTGTTTTGAAACAATTTTTAAAATGTTAATAGAGGGTTCTCCCCATTTATAAACAAGCATTTCCTACAGGTAGACTGGTCCTTAAGTCCTGGGAAAACTTCTTTGGGAGCTGGAGAAGGCAATAGTTATAACAGCCTCTTACGTACAGCACCCCTTGTCCCTTAAACATCATTGTTCCTTTTTTAAAAAATTAAGTTTTATACCTATCGGGTACATAAAACATTTGATACAGGCATAACATGTAAAATCACATCAAGGTAAATGGGATATCCATCACCCGAAGCATTTATCATGCTGCATTTGGCAGCAGCATAATGGCCTGGGCCCATTATGGGTCAAGGGATCTAGATTTTTCCCTAGAATCAAAAACGTGGTAAAGCCTAAAGAGAAAAAGAAAACTCCTATAAGCAATAAGAGTTGATATCTTAGCTTCTAGGGTAGAATGGTAGAATTTATCCAATCTGAAGAATAGGGAAAAATGCTGGAAAAAATGAGCCTCAGGAACTTGTGGAACAATATTGAAAAAGCCAATACCTAGGTAGCAGGAGTCCTAAAGACACAGAGCAGAGAATTGCAGGTAAAAATATTTAAAGAAATGACAGCAGAAACATTTTCAAATGTAGGGAAAGGTATAAGTGTCCAGATCTAAGAAGCTCAGCAAACCCTAAGTAAGATAAACACATGAAAATCATGGCAAGGCACATCTTAGACTGGTATCACAGGTCTTAATTTCTCCCTGCTTTTTCTGCTTGAATACACCTATTGTCATTAAACTAGTTTTAGAAGAGTTAATACTCCTTTAATTCACAGAGGTATAATTCACAGTGCTAACACTGAACTAGAAGCCAGAAGACCTGGGTTCTGGGTCAGCCACTGAGTTTCCCATCACTAATGTGAAGTTAATTCACATCTCCCCTGGCACTCTGGATGACTTTCATAATATAGTGATACTATTTAAATTAGCTGATGGTTTATAAAGTACTACCAGGAAGCACTGAGGAGTCATGGAGCAATTTAGAACTAAACAGGAAGTCCATAGGCCAGAACTTTATTTTGACTAATTGAACACTGCCATCTGCTGCACAGATCTGGGAAATAGCAGGTATTAGATCTCCAGGAGAAAGGAGATTCCTTCAAAATAACAAGTTTGCTTCATTTCTTGTCCCTTTGACTTCATTTTCCAAGTAAAAAGACACAATACATCTAGTTCAATTCCTATGAGGTAGCTGTAACACTTAAAACTGAAATGTCAACTCTAGGGTACATTCGACATTGAAAGAATAATTAGAAAATAACTTGGTTTTGAGGGGGTCATGATTAAGAAATGATATATTGCTTTTATTTATAGAATTATAGTGCATACAAATCAGTGACCAGTCAGCAAAGAAAACTGAAAACTCTATTTTTTTATTCTTTAAGTTCTGGGGTACGTGTGCAGTATTGTTACATAGGTATACACACACCATGGTGGTTTGCTGCAACCATCCCCCCATCACTTACATTAGGTATTTCTCCTAATGTTATCCCTCCCCAATCTACCCACTCCCTGCTGTCCCTCCCCTAGCTCCCCACCCACAACAGACCCCAGTGTGTGATGTTCCCCTCCCTGTGTCCATGTGTTCTCATTGTTCAACAGCCACTTATGAGTGAGAACATGTGGCATTTCGTTTTCTGTTCTTGTGTCAGTTTGCTGAGCATGATGGCTCTGTATTCTTTTGCCTTCAGTCTGTTGTCTTCAAAACAAACAAAAAGCTTCTTGTGCCTTTCCCTCCCCTCTTTTCTTCCTTTATCTTTTTGCTTGTATGCACAAGGTAGTGGGACTTATTTCATAAGAAACAAAATGCCAGTGTTTTCTTAAGCCACAATGTGACACCAATGACCCTGTGGCCACGTGGCACAGAACACTAAATTTTGGTCCCGTGGCTGAAATTTGAAGGTGACTAAAAGTAATGCCTGTGAAACATGATATCTATCTGGGATGGCCATTTGATCTCTAAATAAGAGGAATTTTATATACTCCACAGAACTCCTGTCTATAGTAAAATTTTCAGTTTTAAATGTGGGCAAAAAGGCATTTTTTCCAAAATTTTAAAACCGATTCTTATTTTTAAATGGTTTACCAAAGTTTGTCAGTTCATTTTACACATAGAAACATTTTAAAAATCATTTCTAGCAAGGACTTTGACATCTAGTCATCTGTCTACTCCTTCATTTTGTCAAAAGATTAAGAGCTCCTTTCTTTGAATAAAATAATTTCTCATGATTAAGCAGCAGAACATCTATCTTTACAAAGTAGGGATGCCAGGTGTTGATAAACTTATTCCTAATTTGGAAAAAGTAAACTTAACAGATTCTTCTGATGAGCATATTTTATGAATCCTCTGTTGTGCTCCATTCTATCACATGTGCATTTTTCATGTTAAATTACAATTACTTAAACTCTTCCCCTATCCTTCTAAATTAATTTTCTAAAGTTAGAATGTAGTCTTTTCCCCATTAGGCTATGCATTAATCAAAGCTTTCTTTGCACCACGACTTTATAATGTCTAGCATACAATATTTCTACTACCCACATCTTTGCTTTACACAGTCACCTTGCTCTTCCTCCCACCACCTAAGAAAAAAGATGGTCATCCTAACAGGTGAGGTGTACAAGGTGTCTGTGTGTTCCGTGTAGCTTCAGAGTTAGATTGAAATTACCAGGCACAGATTTAGTCTTTTCATTTTGTTTACACATTGGGGAAAACAGTTTATTAAACGTTTCATGTAACTGCACTCAAGTTTTGGTAAGCTGGAAACTTGGACCTCTTCTGTGTAGTGACTTTTTAATTACAGTTTTCATAACCTGGAGATCAGACTGTTACTTCCACATGATGTATGTAGGGTCTCATGACTGGAGTTTGCTTTGTTTTACAGTATCTGTACTCCTTGTATTTTTCAAGAGCTATTTTGTAAACAGATTATGTGTTTCTCCATTGAAAACACAATTTAAAAAACAGCACACACAAAGGTTAAAATAGCCTTGCGTAGGCCACTCTGACTTACATGAAAGGGTAGAAGTGAATTTTAGAGGTCAGGGGGAATTTGAATCAGCCTCATGGTGAAAGGAAGAGATGGTATGAGGAGAACTAATAGGATCATAGTTAGCAGCCCTGGGGGAAACACTGGCCTGGAGTCAACCCTCAGCACGGCCACTTCCAGCTGTGTGCTGAGGGGAGGTCCCTGCATGAATAATATTGGGATAATAATAGTGGCAACCTCTTAGATTGTTGTGAGATTTAGTGAAAGGAGTTATGTCTTGTTTTTAGGACAGTACCTGTTAGTAGGTTTATAACAAATATTAACTGCTACTGGCGTAACTCAGACTGGGAAGAAATAAAGGAAGTTGATGAAAAATTCACCAACAACTTTGGAATAAACTCCATATTAGTCCCATCCTCCCAGATAGATTTGGAACGAGGAAGCGAAAGGAGTCAGGTGATGAGATTTTTCAACTTCAGCAGGGTGTAAACACAGAATGACAGTAACAGAAACAGCTACCTTTCAATGAGACTTTACTGTGCATCAGGTGTAGCTCGTGTTACATGTATTAACCCATTTCATCTTTATATCAATTCCACAAGGTGGGAACTTTTAATATTCCTACTTTATAGATAAGGAAACGGGCATAAAGAGGGGTTAAGTGTATTCAAGGCCATGTGGCCAATGAATGACATAGCTAGTGTGATAGTTCATTGTTAAGGCTAAGAGATGCCCAGGTGGCCAGTTGGATGTTACTTGTAAGGTCTTTCTGGAAGAGATTAGCATTTGAATCAGTAGACTGAATAAAGATCATCCTCACCAATGTGGGTTGGCATTATCTAATTTCATGAGAGCTTAGAATAGAACAAAAAGTGGAAAAGCAAATTTGCTTCCTTGTGTTGAGATAGCCACCTTCTCCTTTGCTCAGTCATTGGCTCCTTTGGTTCTTAGGCTTTTGAACCTAGGCTGAATTACCACTGGCTTTCCTGGGGCTCCGGGCTGCAGATGGCAGATCATGGGACTTTTTGGTCTCTGTAATTGTGAGTCAGTTTCTTATCATCTTTCTGTATATGTATTCATATATCTCTTATCCATCTACCTATATTCTATTGGTTCTGCTTCTCTGGGGAACCCTAACTAACATGACTGGAATGTAAGTCCATGGGATCTTGCTTCACATTTCCAGTGCTTACTTGCTGTATGAACCATAGAAAACCAAACCTATCTTCTTTTGGGGGTGGTGAGGGCAGGGAGCTATAACTATATTATTACAGTTCTTTGCATGTTAAACTCTATGCCAAATTTGTGCAGAATCTGGCAACACACAGTGCGGCAATGAGGATGACCACGGTCACTCTTGTTGCCGTATTGGTTTTGGTGGGTTTTGGCCAACTTCTTTACTGCAACTGTTTTATCAGCAAGGTCTTTATGACCTGTATCTTGTGCTGACTTCCAGTCTTACCCTGTGATTTAGAACGCCTTAACTTTAGCTGTCTGGGAATGCAGCTCAGTAGGTCTCAGCCTTATTTAACCCGGTTCCTATTCAAGATGGAGTTGCTCTGGTTTAAATGCCTCTGACCAAACTGTTGGCCTCAATGTTGCTTGTTTGCCTCAAAACTGTGAGTACAGAAGCCACTCCCAATTTGGGTTTCTAGATTTAGCAAATAAAAATAAAGATGCTCAGCTGGGCATGGTGGCTCACAACTGTAATCCCAGTACTTTGGGAGGCCTAGGCAGGCAGATCGTGAGGTCAGGAGTTTGAGACCAGTTTGACCAACATGGGGAAACCTCATCTCTCCTAAAAATACAAAAATTATCCAGGCGTGGTGGCATGCACCTGTAATCCCAGCTACTCAGGAAGTTGAGGCAGGAGAATCAGTTGAACTAAGGAGGTGGAGGTTGCAGTGAGCCGAGATTGCACCACTGTACTCCAGCCTAGGAGAATGAGACTCCATCTCGAAAAATTAAATTGAATTAAAAATTAAAAATACAGATGCTCAGGTAAGCCTAAACTTCAGATAAAGGATGAAGTTTTTCTCTGATAGACCATGTGCCATCCAGTATTTAGAATATACTTATTTAGAACATACTAAAAACACTAGTTGCTCTGAAATTCAGATTTAACTGAACATCCTGTGTTTATCTTGCAGCACTACCTTGACTACACCCAATAAATGTGGTATGTTGCTAAAACTGACAGATACATTTCCTACTGAACAGAGCCACGTGCCATGCTTCTCAAGAGAAGCAGACAATGGGGCTCAAGAGGTGACAGCTGACAGTGAGCTGGGGGCCAAAGAGTAAGTTCAGGCCGGAATGTCTCAGTTGCTTGAGAGAGTTCAGAAGTAAAGTCAGTTGTGGGGAGAATTCCAAGCTTTTCAAAGTGTCAGTCCAATGTGGTGGTAGAAAATAAGACTTAAGTGAGTTTTTTTCAAGGTATGCTAAGGCTTGAGAAAAGTGGCTCACCCTTTCTGATGCAAGTATGGGGATGAGTTCAATAGAGATGTCTTTCGGGGCTTCACTCCTTCACCGTCACCTGGGGATTTCCCTCACCCGGCCTTTGCTCTATTCTTACTTGATTTACTCTCAGTTTGAGAAGCACATAGTTAAGTAATTTTCTAGGGAGCTCAGGTATGCCCTCTGGGCAAGATTGACAGATAGTCCAGGAGGCTGTTCTAGCACCAGGCAGCTTTGTGTTAAGAAGAATGGTAGGTTTTAGGAATAGGAGGGCCTGATGGCAGCATAAACTGTCAGAGGCAAGGTAGACACATGTAGAAATAGGCTAGAATCACAATCAGAAGGTCTCACCTGTGGGAATCTATAGTGATAGATAATACACCACCAAGTTGCTAGGGGCAAGGTCGATGGGCAGCCAACAAAAACTACTAATAGATTCATTAATACTGAGACTGATGTCAGCCTTCCCAGTGGAAAACCATGATTCTTAGTTTCCAGAACTTAGCCATTGATTAAACAGAAGCCTGAATCTCCTTGAGGAAAGATCCTGCAGTAGGACAGCAAGTATATTCACAAGTTATTTTCCCAGTCCTTCCTCATAGGAACTTAGTCTTTAATCAACTTATTTGTGCACTGGGGGAAGGGAAACACCCATATCTTTCAAGGGCAGTTGGATATAGGGTCTAAGAGGATGTTAAAATTATGAGGTCTCACATGCCTTCATGCTTCCTTCTTAGATTGGAAGAGGTATATAGAGGCCAGGTGGCAAACAGAGTCCTGGCCTAAATCCATTTCACAGGGCGTCAGTGTGTTCATGGACTCACCTGTGTTGATTTCCCTGATTTCTTGGTGGATTAATCAGGATGATTGTACTTGGCAACTGGCAGAATGCTCACGCCAAGTCCTTGAATTGTGGAGTAGACCCACGTAATCGGAACATGTAAGTGGAACCCTCTGAAGTTACCCAACCTCCAGGCCAAGATAGTAAATATGCAGCAATATATTATGTAGGGTGGAATGGCAAGGAGTGCCATTGGAGTGCTGCCCTCAAAGATTTTAAGGAGATGAGGTTGGTGGTCCTGATTACATCTCCATTTCATTTGCCAGTCTAGCGCCTGAAAAAAAAAAAAGATAGCTCACGATTGATATAACTACTATCAACTCCATCAACTGGTAGCCTAATTATAACTATTATTATATTGCAGTTTCATAATTATCACAGATAATTATGACATAGCTTCTGCTACTTAGTATGTGGTCACTGATTTGGTAAATGAGTTCTTTTCAGTCCCATCAGAAAGGAGGATTAAAAGCTTTTGCATCCACTTGGGACAGATAGTAGTAAACAATCTGTCCCAGGAAATTGTAGTCTCTCTAATGCTTTCACCAGCAATATGGTTTAATAGTTGTTCTATCATCTGGATATTACATAGAATATTATGCTGATCCATTATATTGATGACGTCATGAAGATTTCACCTAAAAAGGAGAAAACAACCACAATGGTGGAAGTCTTGATAAAGGTATATGTGCACCAATGGGTAGAAGAAATCCCTACAGAATTTCAGCAGCCTGCCAAATTGGTGAGTTTTTAGGGGAACAGTGGTTATTGCATCTTACATGTACTTCCTACTGTTAGTCAAAGGAACCAGGACTAGGTGTAGGCCTTCTGATTTGGAAAGATCATACATCATGCTTGGCAATATTGCTGTCATCCACTAACTGGGTTGACTCTGAAGGCTGACAGTTTTGAAGGACCAAGGGCAAGAAAGCCATCGGCAGCAGATTAAGCTGCAGCTCCAGTGGCTCTGCCACATGACTGGAAAATCCCATGATGCTAGAGCAGGACCAGCATGCATGACCTGTGGGTCAGCTGCCCGTTTTTGTAAATAAAGAACTATTTGGTTCTCTAAGAAGTTTTCCTACCTTTGTTCTAGGGCAATGGCTTTCAAATTTTAGTGTGTGTCTGCACAAGTATATATGTGTGTATTCCATCTGCTCAGAGGGGCCACAAATGCATGAATGGGGAGAGGTTAAAGCTCTTTTTGTTTTATACAATAGAATAACACCTAATAAATATAGAAGGGATGGAGCTCAAAAGCAGCAGTGGATGCTGTGGATTAAAGTTTGAGATACACAGTCTCAAAGTGTGCCCTGCAAGTTGCCTATTGATCATAAAGGGGAAAATATTAACTTTAAAGTGGAGAAACCTAATAGACACCACCTCAACATATGATGAACCCCACCTGGTGCCCTTACCTTGGTTTCTAAATGTCATAACCAACTGAAAGGAAGCTTGTAACTTGGAGAAGAGGCTGATTTCAGGATTAAGATAGGGGCAAGATGAGCCTGGGGCAACTTGTCCAGAAAGTAATGAAGTATTCAAAGAATCATGGGGATATATTAAAAGTACATGTAGGCCATCTTAAGGAAGGTCCCACTGGACAAATCTTTGAACATTTTGATGGCAGTAAATGATGGCAGAAATGAACAGTTGTCTTTTGTTTCTGCAAGGGATTGGTTCTACAACTCCCCGTGGATGCCAAAATCCACAGATGCTGAAATCCCCCAGTATGCCTTCTGTATCCTTGGGTTCCTCATCTGTGGACTCAGACAACCACAGATTAAGTTCCCATGGATATAGAGAACATACTGTGTACATGTTTAAAAAAATCCATGCATCTCTGTCTATGTAAATGAGTAAATACATAAATGGGGAGAAGTGAACACTTTTTTAAAAAATAGAATAATGCCTACATACAGAAGAAAGGATAGAGTTCAAATATCAGCAGTGGTTGCTGTGGACAGAAGTTTGAGATAGTTACACAGTCTCAAAGTGTCCCCTACAAATTGCCTATTGATTACAAACAGGAAAATCGTAACTTTAGAATGGAGCAACCCAACAAACACCACATAAACGAATGATCAAAGTTTACACAAGCACTATTGGAACAAATGCACGTCATGATCCTTTTGATCGGAGGCACCAAGAAGGACACGCCATCACTTCTGATGTAAACCTGCCCTGTGTAACCTGAATCAAATTATGAAGAAAACTTAGACAAACCCAAGGGTCTTCCTCTTTTTCTTTTTTTTTGCTTGGACAGATTTTCTACCAAAAAAAGTGACCCTAACTCTTCAAACTTATCAAAAGGAGAATGAGGAACTGTTTCAGATTAAAGACGTGACAACCACACAATGTGATTCTGTATTGGATCCTGCACTGGGCATAAGGGGGGGCTAGAGCAGACAATAAGACAATTGATGGACATTTGATAAAAACTATGAATTAGATAATCAGTGTAACTTCCCTGGGTTTCCTAAATGTACTGTGGTTATATAAGAGAATATTTCTGTTCTTGAGTAAAAGGTTTTGATGTCTTAAGCTTAATCTCAAACGGTTTAGAAAAAGATGTGTATGTGGGTCCCCATTTGTATTTACGGGGATCCGTGAATATGAATACAATACTTACATTTACACACACAGAAACAAAAAAGGGGAAAGGTAAACAACTGGTGAATCTGGGCAAAAGCTATATAGCATTTATTATACTATTGATGTAATGTTTCTATAGTTCTAATACCATAACAAAAATTTAAAGCTTGAAAAAAACTACAAAAGAAAGATGAGATTGTGGGAATGCAAGATTACAATGCAATGATCTGGTGGGTGGCAGTAAAGAGCCAAGACTTTACTCAGTGGAGCCAGTAGTGTGGGTTGAAGGTTGCGGGTATTTTGGAGAGATGACTTTATCTATGGCATACAGGAGGAGGAAGATTGGAGACCAGAAAAACAGTTTAAAACAGTAATAGCACCAACAACAAGGGTGCTTATGAAAAAGCCCTAGACTGAATGATGGAATTTAACTCACCCAAGCATCAGCACTTCTCCCTGTAAATCCTGATTGTGTCCCTTTATTTCTGGAAAGTTGAAGTAAGGAAATGTACTCAGTAAACTTGACTAATACATATCCAGCTGTTTATAGACATCAAGCGAGTAGTGATGTGGCTTGCTCAGTGGCGTGTAGTAAACAAACTTCTAAGGTATGACATGCTTTCACTCTGCTGCCCAGGTGGGAGCATAATGGCACAGTCATTGTTCACTGCAGCCTCATTCCCCTCAGGCTCAAGGGATCCTCCCACCTGAGCCTCCCAGTAGCTGGAACTACAAGTGTGCACCACCATGCCTGGCTATTTATTGTTTTGTTTTTAGGGATGGAGTCTCACTATGTTGCTCAGGCTGGTCTCTAACTCCTGGGTTTAAGCCATCCTCCTGCCTTGTCCTTCCTAAGAGTTGGGATTACAGGTGTGACCCACTGTACCCTGTCAGTAGCAAAATACATTAACCCTGTTTCTGGATGACCAGACTGAGGCATAGTTCATTTTCTAAGCTTTCATTAGGAGTTTAGTTCTCGACCACCTGCAACATTTTTCCTGGACATTTGTGAGTATCCTAGAGGATACGCTGCTTTTGGTGGGTTTGTGGGTTAGGAAAGAACCCAACTGGAACCAGGTCTCCTGGGGCTCTAAGGCCCTGCGCTTCTTAGCATCTTGTAGCCGGGCTGGATTCTCAACTCTTTTCTTTTTTCTTTCTTTCTTTCTTTTTTTTTTTTTAGAAAAAAGAAAGAAAGTGAGAGTGAAAGAAAGAAAGAAAAAGAATGTAAGAGAGAAAGAAAGAGGAAGAGAAAGAAAGAGGGAGAGAGAACGGGATTCTTGTTTTATTGCCCAGGCTAGAATGCAGTCTAAAGATGGGTATTATGATGTGCAAAGTTTCTTACTTACTTGTCTTGGGGAAACATTGGCTAATTTGCCCCAAATTTGATTATTGATAAGAACATTTTTGTTATGTGCCTAAAATCCTCATTCTAATTCTATCTCTGCTTTATTCAAAAATTCTAGCTCACACCACAAAGTCTTTAAGCTTGAGCATAGGATACACATCAGAGCACATGAAACTCCTTAGAAAATACTCAGCTGTAACTCAGATAACAGAACCATTATTTTTGAAGTAGTCTTTTACAAATTTTTACGTATCTGTTGTATATCTTCTTCATTTAGTTGCTTAAATTGCAAATGCTTCTGAAAATTAGATTGAACATGCCTGTATCATAATGTATGTTGTGAAAGCATGATAAATTTCAACTGTTCAAACATCTCTGTGAGTCTACTGATCTAATAAAACATTGATCACATACTTATTCTAGATTTGTCTTAAGATTTATGCAGTATAAATTGGCAACATTAATTAGATTTTAATGCCTTTGAATCTCACTTTGATTATGCAGATGTGGTATGATCAAATTATGTAACAATGCAGTTACTAAGTATAGACCCTTTAATAAAGTGAATTCACTATACTGTTCAATGAATTATTTCTAACTTCTAGATGGGTTCTTTGATTATTAGTTTACAGACCTAAGAAAGTTGTATTGTGGACTTATTTTAGTCTATATATTCAGAAACTGATAACATGCATCCTAAGTATAGTACCAGAGGTGAAAAGACTAAAATGACAGAAAATTTTGACTTTACTTACTGAAATCTAATAAGTAATTTGCTTTCCTACTTTAGTTATTTTTCTCATGTGGGCAAAACCTTTAGTCACTTTAAAGCAATGCTTCTAAACAAGTTTTGTTTTTTTTTCAATTTGTATGTTAGATTCAGGGGTATATGTGTAGGTTTGTTATAATGATATATACTGGTGATTCTGAGGTTTGGGGTATAAATGAACCTGTCATCCAGGTAATGATCACAGTACACAATAAGTACTTTTTCAACCTTTACTCCCTTTTCTCCCTCTCTCATTTTGTGGTCCCCATTGTCTACTGTTCCTATTATGATGTCCATGTTTAGCTCCCAGTTGTGAGTAAGAACATGAAGTATTTGGTTTTCTGTTTCTGTGCTAAACAAGATTTGATGAAGAATAATCCGAAGCTACAAATGTAAATTTTGCCTTTATGACTTCCTGAAAAAGGTTAAAAGGCTAGTACTGGAAGATAATATTTGGGAATATTGTAAAAGTCAAACCATTGAAAATGTCCTTTTATGAACAATTTTATCAGAAGAAATCTGAAAGACAAATATCTTAAATGAATGTCTTGATCAAAAATGATTTATGCACCTGTAGAATTAGGATGGAGGAAATTGAACATTTTAATGTACTAACCCCCATTCTGAACATTAACTTTTGTCCAAATAGGCTCATCGAATAAGTGAAATGCATTCTCTTTGGTTTCTTTTGATTAATGTCACAGTCTAGTTCTCTAAATAATAAAAGCTATCCATTTTTATTTTTAATCATGGCTATATCTGTCATTTTTGCCCTGAAACTTGAGAAGATATTACATTTAATTCAATTTTAAAGCAAAACTTATGCAAATATATTTCTTTGTATTTTCTCCTAACCCCTCTAGCCCATGTCGTTCAATTTTGTAAATTTCATTGAATCATTTTATTAAATGTAGGATTTTAGATTTATTTAGGCTTCTCTTTTAATTTAATCACATCTTTTTAAAATTATTTTTCTGAGTTACAATATTTAAAAATGAATGACTTACCAGAAGAAAGAAGAGAATCTCTTAAGTTATTTTCCTGCCAGGCTTTTTATTAAGTGATCTTTATTGTAAATAAATTAATCCGAGGTGTCCTTTAAAGGGATTAAAAATGACCTTATTTCCACTTTATTTTTTGAAATCCCAATTCTGAGATCACTACCAAAAAAATGCAGGTTTTTAATACAGGGAATGACTTAAGTTTGCCACAGATGCTTTGTCAATGTTGGAGACAATGAATCACATAACCTGGACTAGAATTCCTATGGGAGAAAAATATGACTTTGTAATTTATGGAGGCATTGTTTCATAAGAGACACTGGTTGAGAAGCTAAAAGTGTAAAACCTAGTATCTATCTATAATGATCTTTAGAACTTGGAATAAATCACTGCCCTCAGTTTCCACGTTTGACATTAATCTAATGCCTATTGGGAGAGGCAATGAGTTAAAGCATAATAATTAAAATTCTTCATGTCTATGAAGGTATCATGAGTTTGGTTATGTTTTCATTTTATATGTACTCTTGTTACTTATTATTTGAGTCCTTAAAAAATTAAACATTAAAAAATTTTTTTTCTATCAACTTTAAAATAGAAAACAAGAATGTCTTCCACAACAACCAGATACAAAAAATAAACACTTTAAAAACAAAGCAATGCTAAAAAAAAAAAAAAAAAAAAAAAAAAATCCTAGCTAGATATAGTGCCAGCTGAAAATTCTGAGCCTGAGGCTTTATCTTTGTTAAAAGAGGGAGAAATTATAAAGTAATAGTCGTATTGAACAGAAATGTTCTCTTTGATGTAATAAGAAAGGAAGAGAAATGAAAAGGAATATCTTTCTCTGTGATTCAGTGCTATTTAACATTAAGATCAAAAATCACTTATCTTTTGTAACAATTTTATGTCTACCAATCTTTGTGAAACATTGGAATGATAAACATAAAAGATTTAACACAGTACCTGCTACATGTATTATAACTTAAGTGTGATACTGTAAACAGAGTAACTGCAGCTGGATTCTCTGGTTCCCACACAGGGAGTCGAACCAGAGCAGCCTGGTTGAAAACCATGAGTCCTAACTACTGGGCCACCACGAAAGCAGAGTAGCTAGAACCAGAACTTAAGCTCTTGGCCTTCCTAACCCTAAGGAAAGGGGCCTCCTTGGCAGCGCAGTGTTACCGCTTAAATAGAACTCGTGAACCCAAAGAGGGTGTGATAGTCCAGGTTATTAGGCAGAGGAAAAGGACAACTTCCACACCTGTAGAAGGGGATCTGGAGAGGATTTCAGCCCAGGCTGGGGTTGCTAGAGCTTTTACCCCTTAGTTATTCCCTCCCAATTCATGTTCTGGTCCAATGAGAGGGGTTCTTTCAAACTTCCTCTGGATTGATGGATCTTTAACTCCATCACTGGATTGGCTACTGTTTTATAACTCTGAGTCACAGACCCCCCCCACCTCCAAGAGCCAGAGGCAGGAAGATAGAAACAAAGGCCCTACCTGGCCTGGAGAAAGTAGAAACAAAGGGCCCTAGCCCCCCAGAGGCAGGAAGACAGAAACAAAGGGCCCTAGCTGCCAGAGGCGGGAAAACTGGAGAATTCTTGCACTGTAAACAATGACCCCGCTGACTCTGGTAAGTCCCTCTAACAGTGTCCCTCAGTGCAAACCTAAGATGTTAATTTTACCAAATTAAGGATCCTCACTAGTCCAATTAAATAGAGTAAAGTCATTTTACTAGGATCTGTTTCTAGAATGATTAATCTTTATTTTAATAAGCAGTCTAATTTGTTTCATAGGCCAGATATAGTATTCCTTTTTCATACGCCTGTCTGGTAAAATAAAATAAGGACCAGCAGCACAAAGTTATTTGAAGAAATTTAACTGTTAGAAAAGACTATATAATTAATATTAATAAGACAGTTTCTAAAATATACAGAAATACTACACCTCCATTCTGATGATGAATTCATTACTAAGTTTTATTTAAGTTTTTGGCATGTTTCAGTTCTAAAATTTTGTTTGGTTAATATTTACCTATTCTATTTGTTGCTTCATTTACTTCAAGCATGTTCTTAATTCCCCACTGAAGCATTTTTTAAAAACCATGGCTACTTTTGTCAGAGGTACATAAGCCAGAGCAACTCCACCATGAACAGGGGCTGGGTAAAATAAAGTTGAGACCCACTGGGCTGCATTCCCAAATGGCTATGCATTCTAAGTCACAAGATAAGATAGGACATTGACACAAGATACAGGTCATAAAGACCTTGCTGATAAAACAGGATGCAGTAAATAAGTCGGCTAAAACCCACCAAAACTAAGACAGCAAGGAGAGAGACCTCTGGTTGTCCACAATGCTACACTCCTACCTGCACCATGACAGTTTACAAATGCCATGGCAACATCAAGAAATCACCATATATTGTCTAAAGAGGGGAGTCCTGAATCATCTGGTCTTTGTTTAGCATTTAATTAAGAAATAACCATAAAAATGAGCAACCAGCAGCCCTTAAGGCTGTTCTGCCTATGGAGTAGCCAGTCTTTATTCCTTTACTATCTTAATAAACTTGCTTCCACTATACTGTATGGATTTGCCTTGAATTCTTTCTTGTGCAAGATCCAAGAACCCTGTCTTGGGGTCTGGATTGGGATATCTTTTCGGTAACACTTTGAAATCATTATGAGATAGTTCTAACATTTCTGCCATCTTGCTGCTGGCAACTATTGATTTTTTAAGTCAAATCTTCCTTTTTTTGTATCATGAATGATTTTTTGAGACAGGTTCTATTTTAGCTGGTTCAAAACAAAAGTCTCACCCAACAAAATTCAGCAGGCAAGTGACACTTTAAGTCTATTCAAGGCTGTTGCTTTAGAGGAAGATATAAGAACATGGTCTAAATTCACCTCATGAAGTTAAGGGCCGGCTAGTGAGTCTTTAATAACTGGGAATGGTGGGTGCTTAGTCAATCTGTGTTTGGTAACTGGCCTTACCGAAGTAAACTTTCTGAAATCTCATGATAAGAGACAGTTTTACAATTTAAAGCACCTTGCCTACCAGGCACCTAATTTAGTCCCCTACCCTCTCACAGAGACTGGGACACAATAATGAAGTCCTAAGTAGTCACTTTTCTAAGTGGTCTTCCTTTTCTCTACTTTTCAGATTCCTCTCTTCCTCCTCTTCCTCCTCTTCCTCTTTCTTCTTCTCATCCTCCTTCACCTACTTCCCCTTCTCCTCCTCCTCCTTCTTTTGTTTTCTTTCATATAATGTCCAAGGCTTTTAGTTGGGCTAAAACTAAGGACTACTTACTTAGGAGATGAAACACGAAAAAGTATGTCTACTTCATATTTCTAGAAGGAGAAATTTGATTCATTTTTAAATAGATAGTTCTTTTTATCTTTAACTGAAAATTTTGTTTTGAAGGACAAAGCACTTTTCTTCAATGACCTAATTTGTGCTGCTACTCCTAGAAATATAAACTTTCCATAATTTATTTTTATGAATATAAAATATTCTTCTTCAATGTATCAAAAATCCTTTTATATATGCTTCATTTTATGTAAAAACATATTAAGCTTGGCAAACTAGGTAACCTTTTATGACATAGCATGTAAGTTCTTAAATTCAAATTTTCCATATTTTGTTTTTTTATGAATATAAAATATTCTTCATTGTATTATAAATCCTCTTATATAGCGTCCATTTTATGTAAAAACATTTTAAGCTTGGCAAAATCCATAACCTTATATAACATAGGTGTAAGTTCCTAAATTTAATGTGTCACTTAATGAATCTTTACTATTGTTCAAGTTACTTTATTTCATCAAACTTCAATTTTATTATACATAAAATTGAAAAAAATATTGAACTTACAGGTCGATGGAAATATTAAATATAGTGAATTTATGAGCTTATTATAGATCATGGTGAATATATATGGAAATATTGTTATTATTATATAGCTTATCTGGTTCTTTCCTTTGTGCCTTTCTGTGTGTGTTTTTAAATTGGCAGCTTGAACTGAGAGTGGAAAGGAAAGTTTCAGGAAAGTTCAAGTGTGTGATATGAATAGCAGAATTAAATGTATATGTGATGAATTAAAAACATTGGCTTTGTGGAGGTAAGTTATTTATAAGGGTAGAAATTTATAATTTATACGGGAAAATTTCAAGAAGAAATCCATCTCAGAGGAAAACACTCCATGGATTGAATAAGCTATCAAAAACGTTAGCAGACAGATAAAAAAATGAAAGAAATTGTAAGATGCTGTCCATACTAAAAAACAAAAATTTACTACTACTGGATACATTACCTTGTCATATATATATATATATATATATACACACACACACACACACTGTTTTATAGATATACATATATATATAAAGATGTAAATGGAGGATGAATATAATTTATAATATCAATGATTTGTCTGAGTATCAAATCATAACTGTTTGAGTGCCTGTTTTCACAATATAAAAAATAATTTACCTCAAAATTAAAGGCCTTTCTTCTTTTTGCTCAATAAGGTGTCTGACATAAAAGAAGAATTTGATGAATTTTTTGCCTGAATAAAAGATAAACCCTTATGTGACTCTAGTTTTCTTTACTTCCCAACTTTCTCTTTTGTTTTATCATTGTACATTTTATTTCTAATAGCCTGGTGGAGTCCGTTCACCACTCCTTTCACATCACATGTTCATCCTCCCTATAGGACTTGACATATTACTTATTGTATTAGTTTATTCTCATACTGCTATAAAGAAATACCCGAGACTGTGTAATTAATAAAGAAAATAGGTTCACAGTTCTGCAGGCTGTACAGGAGGCATGATTCTAGCATCTTCTTGGCTTCTGGTAGGCCTCAGGAAACTTACAATCATGGTGGATGCCGAAAAGGGAGGTAGGCATCTTACATGGTGGGAGCAGGAGCAGGAGCAAGAGGAAGGAGGTGCTACACACTTTTAAACAACCAGCTGTCCCAAGAACTCACTATCATAATAACAGCACAAAGGGGATGGTGCTAAACCATTCACAAGAAATCATCCCCAGGATCCAATCACCCCCCACCAGGTCCCACATCCAACACTGGGGATTACAATTGAACATGAGATTTGTGTGGAGACACAGATCCCAACCATATTACTTAACATAAACACAAAGACTAGTGCATGAAATTTTTCTTTCCCTCTAATAATGTAACTAAGCTTCATTCTTTGTCTTTGACTTCATTCATGTCCCCAAGTCTACAGGAATGTCCTTCCAATCTTTGCTATTCCATCACCTAAAATTGACTATTATAATCTTTCTAAGCCTCTTCTTATCTATGCACATGAATTGGATTCACTGAGGACTTTCGTTGGCACCTAACACTTGTCTTTTCTGATCTATGCACATAAATTGGATTCATTCAGGACTTTCATTGGCACCTAACACCCCTATCCCTATATTAAGATGTCTTTTACTCCCTTCATTTGTCTCTTCACTCTATGAACACTATTTTGCGTACTAAGTGAAGCAATTGGGGTAAAAGATAAGAACATACGATTCTCTTCACAGATCCTTGCAAAGCTTTTGGTGACCAGAGGGATCTCCACTGTCATTATTGAAAACACATTTTCATGATCTTTTTCTCAGTATTGCCAACACAAAGAGCATTGAACATACTTTCGGAAATGCCTCTGAAACTCATGCAGATAAAAGTGCCTTCTATCATCACTCAGTTCTTTTCTAGTAGAGACCACCATGCCAGAAGCAGTTACTCCCACAACTGCTGACACTGTGCATAGTGCTTGTTTTGTCACAGTCACTATGTCAGCTCAAGTTTCCTAACTGTTGGTGTTGCCAGGACCTTTTAGACTCATTCCCTAAAGTCTCACATCAAAAGAACAAGATGTCAATATGCCTGAATGTACTCATCCAGAAATTCCTTGCCCTATACTCTAAGGAAACTCTGAGGAAAAGATTCCCCCTCTTATAAAAAAAAAATGTAAACAATCAGACCATATGGTATTAGTTTAAAATTCCATCTTATCTGTATGTGTTACCTGCACAAAAGATAGATGATGACTTCATCTCACCTACACTGCATATATCTTTATTGGCTGGAACAAGTAATCAAAGGCTGGAAAAAGAGAGAGTGGGAAGCACATATAAAGTTTTAGATTGTTAAATTTAAATTCCTTGCATATACGTGGATAAAGTTAAGTGAGTGGAAAGAGACCTCCTTCATAACAATCTCTCTCCCCCACATCCCATATTATTTTAAGCACTTAAGCATGAAAAGCTCTTATTCACAGATTCTTCTGTATCTCATCCTCCTATAATCCTCAAACTGAGGAAGAGGGTTCTATGCCATATAAAAGATGTACATCAATAACATTGCAATTGCAAAATCCAGCATTATATTTGTCATCACACTACTTGATCTCCCAAAATCTTTTGTCATTGAAGATGGTGCCCTTTATTTTGAAAAAAAAAAACAACTTAAACATGAAATTCTAATCACTATAATAAGTAAACTAAGAGAGTAAAACTCATCCTATTTTATAAATTGTTATATAATAAATGCATTCATTGTACAAAAGGAGTAATGTTATGTCATCTGGGGAATGTGGACAACTGATGCTTATTGATTACCCACAATATGTCCAGAATTATATTGGCACATAACAGGTTGTCTCTAAAGATGACTTCTAAGAATTCCTTTAATCTTTATATGCACATATCACAATCCCCATCAATAGACAGGTGTGGTGTCTTCCTCTAGAATTTGAGTTGGTCTGCTGACTACTTTTTTGCAATAGAATCCAGTAAAGATGAATGCTCTGCCAGTTCTGGAAATAAGTCTCCAGAAGACCAGCAACCTCCACTTTCCCTCTTGGGAATGTAGCTGCCATGTAAGAAAATTCAGATTAAACTATTAATAGTGAGAGAATATGTGAAGAAAAGCCCAGCTGGATACCCAACATTCCACCTACCCCAGTTGAAACTCACTATGTAGTTAAAGCCATCTTAGATGATCCATCATCATCTGTGCTTCAAAAACAAATGCAGCAGCAATGGTGACCACAGCTAAGGTGTAGCCAAGGAGATGCACTCTCCATCATAGTCCTGACTTCCTACAGAATTGTGGGAATATGTGGTAGTTGTTTTTAAGTATTTGTTGGTTATTCAGCAATTGCTAGGCTATAGATAAACGAGACAGACATACCCAGCCTTGGAATGCTGCATAACAGAAACTTAAAATACATTACATTGGCTTGGAATTATGTGGTTGGAAGAGGCTATGTGGGCTCTTAAGAGACTGTTGGTAGAGACTGCAAGGCCAGTGAGGCCGCTGCATTAGAAGGCTCAAGGAAGAAAACCTGCACCGTGTATTGGTGAAAAAACTGGCAAAGCTGCTGATTAAATTAGCATGAAATACAGAAAATATATCTGACTAAGGAGATATCCAGGATCAAAAGTGCCAATTGACTTTATTTTCTGTGTATGATAAAATATAAGAGGAGAGCGATGTGAATAAAAAGGAAATATTAAGTTTTAATACATAATTCAGAGGAAATATTTCCATCTGAGGATTTGATAGGTTGGAATATATATGTATTTCTAATCCTCAGCCATAAAGTTGAAATAGCCTCAAGCAAATATCAAGTCCAGGGCAAACAAATCCACCAAATTCAGTAAAACATGGCCTCAGAGGCAAGATCAAATAAAGGGTACACACATAAGACCCGTTTTTAGAACCTTAGAGAGACTTAAAAACTTTTATCTTAAATTCCTTCAGTATGACAAAAAGGGCCTCTAAGAATATTGAGGACAATGATGTTCAGTAAAACCATGGCTTGCAGCCCCAAATTAAGAAGGGCCAGACTTAAAGATATTTGTTACTATGACTTTTGCCTAAGGAAATGAATAATTTAATACAAAGTTATTATAGGACATACCAGCTTGGATTAGAAGGTATTAAGAAAGCTGAAAATGAAATGAAGCTTCTGGCCATGAACTGTCTGGTATCAGAAAGAAAAAGCTACTCAGCAACAAATAAAAGTTGTTTCATATGGTAAAGGAATGATATCTCAGAGACCAAAGCAAATAGAACCAAGGTAGAGCTCCATATAGATTGATGATCGATTCTCACAAGCCACAACTGGCTTCTATTCAAAGGACATTCCCTCCCTGCAGGAATACTCTGAGAGCAAGAGACAGCTGAATTTCAGAAATGCAATGCAGCAGAGGCTGCAATATGCTGCCTGTTTTTCCTCCTCTCATTGAAAGAGTCTCTATTGTCCTGACCCTGTCCTATGAATGAAATTAGGTGCAGAGGACCAGTCTTTTTAATTTTCAATTCTTCAGAAGAACAAGACTAGCACCCAGGAAGCCAGAGCCAAATCCAGACCTGCTGTAGATCACAAGATACTAAACTTCCAGTCTCATGCTCTACTAAGGTGAGTTTTGGAGGTGGCTTACAAGGGGGTGAGTAAATTTTCCACATGAGAGAGGCATAATTTTTTGTGGCAGATTCTATTGAGATTTTATTCTAGAAATTGGACTCATCCCTGTACATGCTTGCCTTCCATCAGTTTTGTGACTTGTTTGGCCAATTAAAATGCACTGGCTGCAACATTCTGCCAGTTCCATCTCTTGACCTTAAAAAGCATGTATTTTCCATTTTTGTCCTCTTGCTAGTCAGTCTCATGTATAGAAGTTAAGACTCTCGGCTGGGCTCGCTGGCTTATGCCTATAATCCCAGCACTTTGGGAGGCCGAGTGGGTGGATCACCTGAGGTCAGGAGTTCAGGATTAGCTTGGCCAACATGGTAACATCCCATCTCTACAAAAACACAAAAATTAGCTGGTCATAATGGTGAGTGCCTGTAATCCCAGCTACTTGGGAGGCTGAGGTGGGAGAATCACTTGAACCCAGGAGGTGGAGGTTGCAGTGAGCAGAAATCACACCATTTCACTCTAGCCTGGGTGACAGAGCAAAACTCGGTCTCAAAACAAAAAAACAAAACAAAACAAAACAAAGACTCTCCTTCTACAAAGGACACAAAAACATAGAATCTTAGTGTGTCTCTACTAATACTTGTAATACCATCCATTGTGCTAGATGTGTGAATGAAGCTACGGTATACTACCACCCAAATCAACACACTCCAGGCAGCACCACTGGAGTAGACATTATCCATTTCCATGCAGACCAGCCCAAGTTATATAATCAGATGAACAAATAAATTGTTGTTTTAAATCACTTTACATTGTTGTAAGTTTTTTAAAGGTTTGGATTGGTTTGTTACATAGCAGTTAATAACTGATACAAGGCACTTTATATGTAGTTTCTTCTTTCATTCTTAACAAAATATTCTAAGATAATTTTTCTAACTGCCAAATCACTTCCTCCTGCTTAACTATACCACTGTCCAAATGGGAATATTCATATATTTAGGGGATTGAACCAATGTGAAGATATGGTGCTGGAATTAGCTAACTGATCAGCTCATACTCCACTTGCCTATGAGTGTTTATACATTCATGGTGCCATTCGACCTTTAAGTACTCAGACAGACACCTATTTGTCTAGGTTAGTTTCAAGGCAGCCTACGTGGAGTCAAGAGGATTAACTATGTGACCTTTGGAGTTTCCTTCCAGCAGCATGATTCTATGATTAATGGTGGCTCACCTGCTTTCATGGCAGCATCTAATGGTGTTAACTCACATATGAAAAATAGAAACCCACAATGCTCTTTTATAACTACCTATACTTAGAAAAGCTAAGAAGCTTAACCCTGCATTTCAAGAATAAAAGAAAACCATGAGAAATTGGCAAATGAATGTCAAATCAAAATGTAGCAACAGAAAGCATTCAAAACTACTAGGTAAGTACTTTATTAATATATCAGAGGCAATTAACACATAAATGAACATAAAGTAATCAATTCTCATAGACAAGAAATCATTTTAAAGTTAGATTATGGACATGCCAGGTAGAAAAACTTTACTTACAGTACTTAGCTCTACACGCCTAAAACTCTGCTAGACACTCTTGATATTTTCACATAAATAAAACACAATTTTTATTTAGAAAGATATGTCTTATTACCTAGACTTTATAAATCATTCAAGAAAGTTTATTCTCTAATTTTTTAATGAAATGTGTCTTAGCAAAAACTTCAAATACCACAAGTTTACCTTACTGCCTTCATCTTGAGCATTTAATATCTAGAGAGTGACATAGGAATATAATTACAATAAAATAAGAGCAACAGCATTGCTTTTACCTTACTTGTACTGTGTTTTCTACATTTTCAAGGAATTCACATTTTATTATCACCACTGCCAGTGAGACAAAATGTAAAAAACTGTGAAGTATCAGAAAAAAGACATACAAAATTATTTTACCTTTTTCAGTGTCATAGAGCTAGTTATTGAGAACTAAGGTTTTTAGAAAATTTATTTTCAGCATTATAAATTCTCAAGATCTTATAGTTGTGAATGAAATATATCTTTAGTCCGATAATTAAGACATTTATATTTATTTATTCATAAAATAGACATCTAAATTTTCTGTTCTGCTTGTAGTTTGCCCAAAGTAAATAAGCTACTGTAAAATCATTGGTAGTCTGATAATTAAAAAATCACTTATTCTAATTTACCTCTTTGTTATTAATTAATGAAAAAAGATGGAAGGTGTATTAGTTTGTTCTCACATTGCTAATAAAGACATACCCAAGACTTGGTAATCTATAAAGGATAGAGGTTTAATGGACTCACAGTTCCACATGGTTAGAGAGGCCTCACAATCATGGTGGAGGGCAAAGGAGAAGCAAAGGCATGTCTTACATGGCAGCAGGCCAAGAGAGCTTGTGCAGGGGACCTCCCATTTATAAAACCATCAGATCTTGTGAGGCTTATGGACTACCACCAAAACAGGATGGAGTAAATTGCTCCCAAGATTCAATTACCTCTACCTGGTCCCACCTTTGATGCACGGGAATTATTACCAATTCAAGGTGAGATTTGGGTGGGGAGACAGCCAAACCATATAAGAAGGTTCAAAGCAATCCTAATTGATTCAAACATAAATATGTTGACTTTAGAAGATAGGATGTAAATTACACTGCTGGAGAAATTGTCCAGTCAGGTTTGGAAAAGACAGGACATACAACTGCTTCAGGAATCTTAGTAGCAGAGACTAGTGTAGCTTATTCTATATGCTACAAAATACCCATCTCCAGCTGACTTCTGGCTCTGGATAAATTTCTAAAGGTTAACATTTCCAGGAGAGAGAGAATTCCAGGGGGAGATATAGACAGATAGAGACACAGAGAGAGAGAGAGAGAAAGAGAGAGAGAGACTGACTCACGAGTATAAGAAATACCAGTATTAAAAAGAATAAGCTTGGAAAATTTCCCAGAGAAGAGAGAGGGAGAACAGAGAGAGGCAGGGAGATACAGAGACAGAGACAGAGACTGACTCATGAGTATAAGAACTACCAGAAAAGAATAAACTTGGAAAATTCTCTAGAGAACGTGATGCTGAGCAGATGAAAGCAGTGGCAGACCAAACCTTGACAGAAAATTAGAAAAATTGTTTCTAAGGAAACAAAGCATTTTGGTATAAGTTTAATTGACAACTGGTAATAAAGCTGGGACTGGTATCTGTATCTTTACTTTGTTTTCACATGTCACTGTAGAATTTTAAATGCACCTTTAATGAAAGTAGTGTTTTTATAATGTTCAAAGAATGTGTAAATATGTATAAAACCATCTAAACTAGGCTACATGATTTCTTTAGTGGTAGACATTTCATAAATATGTTTAGACTGTAGTATTTTCTTAAAAGAGGATGTGAAATTCATGCATGATGAGCTTCTCTAAAAAAATACAGCAAAGTTTACTAGTTATCCAAAAGTTATTTGCTGTCTTTTGTAGAACTTGACAAATCTGTCTACAAGTTCAAATAATGCTGGGCAAAATTAGTTGGAGAGAAAACAACCAAAAATCTATCTCTTTGAAATTCAATTAAATTTCTTTAAATCATTTAAAAGTGTACCTAATTACTCTTACTTCTCTATTTCCCAATGTTCTTTCTGGATATGACTTTAAAAGTCTCCAGCTCTCTCTGTCACATCTGATTTTATTTTACAGATACTTAAATTTAATTTTCAGACAAAAGACGATTGAGTGAGAAGTAGGATAGTACAGTGGTCAAGAGTGTGAAGCTGTAGTCAGTCTGCCTAAGTTCAGATCCTGGCTCTGATGAATTTTATCTTGGGCAGATCACTTAGCCTTATCTGCTAATAGGGATAGTTACAGTTATTGTGAAGGGTTATCATGAAGATTACCTTTGTTAATATATGTGAAATTGTTAGAACGGTAACTGGCACATAGGTAAACATTTGCTTTTCTCATCTTAACTAAACAAAGTGTATAATGATTACCCAGTGGGTGTCTGCTGACTGATTGTCTAGTTAGGGAGCTACTGGATCTAATTTGATGATATGGTGAATGTGAATAGGATTATTAGCAGTGGAAGAGATCTGAATTACCCTGAGTTACCAGTGGGGAATCCATAGGCATCTGCAGCAACTTCAGCCCTTGCCTCCTCAGCAGAAAGAATTCAACTGAGGGGCATAAAGCCGAAAAAGAGACTGAGGCAAATTCCAGGGCAGGGGTGGAAGTTTACTTAAAAGGCTTTAGAACAGGAAGAAAGGAAACTTCACTTGGAAGAGATACAAGAGGACACGTGAAGGTTAAAGTAAGAGATGGTCAAGTGTCTGTTTATCCGTGATGCTAAGACTTTTATAGGCTTGCCTCTTTCCTCTGATTCTTCCCTTAGGGTGGGCTTCCCACTCACGCAGTGTGTTCCTTACCCTTTGGAATTGAGCACTGCAGTGTGTTTAGGGAGATATATCCAGGCCCATCTGAGGCTTTCTTCCCTTTTCCAGTGGCAGGTACCTGGAAGATCATACATTGCCACTTTTGTCTCTTAATGTCCATGTCGAGGCAGTTGCTTCTGCCTCGGACCTACATTCAATTAACATTTTGGTGTTAGCAGCTGTGGATCATCAGGAAATGGCCTCTTTCTGGCGCCACTGCCAATTTATCACATTTGGAGAGACAACACAATAAATTGAGGAATCTATCATCCAACATTCCTAGTGGGTGGTTGCGGGAGAGCCCTCTCTTGCTCCACTCATGCCTATCTATCAGCCTATAACAAGATGAATATACAATATCGCATTTAATTTGATACTTTGGAAAATTTGAAGTCACCATTTTATTTCCAAACAATCGTGATCAATCACATCTTGACTATTAATTTAATCTAGTATATTAGGTAACCTGAAGTATTTTCTCAATGTTTTATTCTCTCAATCTTTCTTCTTTTACACTTGCTAATATCCAAACTAACATACTTTTTTAAAATAGCTGCCCTATGTAGTTCTGTAAAGGCATGGATTACTAAATAATTAGATTTGTCTGAAGTATATTGATATACATTTTAATCCCATCAGAGAAAAATAGTCATTATTTGAAGCTCTTTGTTTTATTTATCACATAATGCCATAAAATTCTGTATATTTATCTCTGAATATATTTAATAATAAATTGACAATTAAGTATTATGGATTTTGTTAATGAAAAGATCTGTAATCCTGTGTGGTATGATTTATTTAATTTTTCTTGTCTAACAAATATTTATTGAGTATTGCTAGAGGATGGTGACTCTGGAAGTAGAATAATTAACTACATAGACACATTTTCTGTTTTTAGGCAACATCTATTTACAGAAAAAGACAGGAAATAAGCAAATACATAAATACAACTTTAAATAATGAGAAGTCCTAGGAATAATATGCAATAGTGTAATGTGATAAAGGGTGGCTGGAAGTGCTCATGGAAGGCTTCCTTGAGCAGCTCATATTTCAGCTTAGATGTTAGTGATAGGAATTCAGACCTATGAGGTTCTGTGGGAAGAACGCTTCAGACAGGGAAACAGCAAGTGCCAAGGCCTCAAAGCAGAGTTGAACTTTACATATGTAAGACCTAGCAGCTGAAGCACAGAATTGTGGGGAGAGCAGTAAGGAATGAAACAGGAGCTTCATCGTGTAGGATCCTATGATATGCAGCAACAAATATGTATTTCATTCTATGTATGATGACAATTTATTGAAGAGTTTTAAGTAGAAGAACAGTATTACTTGGATTCATATTTACAAAATACTACGTTGGCTTGTAGAATAACTGAATTTTATGGCTGTATAATGATTCTCTTACAATTACAAAATGGTTACATTGAGAAACTTTTCTGACCCCAAGTGATTTTATTAAACCTGAAAATTCTATTTCTCCTAAATAGGAGAAATATATGTCCCCAATCCATATTCTCTCTCCTTTTTAGGATTTCCAAACTTGACCTGGTAAACTTTTTACTAAGTAAAATTGGTCCCTTCTTTTTGATATTGTTCAATAAGGAAATGTTTTATGTAGGAGGTAATGTTTTCAGAAATATTTAGTAATATAAAGTAATGTATTTGTAAAGAAGATTAATTTTTAAAGCATTATCTTTAACTATGACATCAGGACATCAAGTCAGAATCAGTGAACAGAAAACATCAAATTATTACTTCTACACCCATGAAATCTGCAATGTATTAGAAAATATTAGTTGTTTATGAGTAAGTTATCACATATTGGAAGTGTGCAAGTAGAACCTACACAAATTGCTTTGACACTGAAAGTGTTAAGACATAACTTTTTTTCACAGTGCATAGTGAGGCAAGAAGTGGCAGGCCATAAGAAACTATGTGAAGAAACATCAAAAGTAAAATGTGATCAAAGAGCACATTTTAGTTTAGAATATCTAATAAACATGTGTCAACATATCATGAAAACAACATATTTGGAATTAATAATCTAAGTTTTGTTTTCGATCAATTGTCACTGATTTTAAAAGTTATTTTGTCTCTCAAACTTTCTTACTAAACTTAGCAGCTGGCCATGAAAAATCTGAGGCATAAAGATATATAATTTTTAAATTTTATAACTTGTCATAGAGTAAGTATACATTTTTTCAAGTAATTCCTCAGACAGTATTCAAGCCAGAGTGACCATTTCAAAATGCATATCTTATCAGTGAAGTCTTGAACTTCAAATATTTTGATCTTGTCTTCTTTTATTTAACACAAGGAGGACATGGCTGTACTTGGTATAGTCCAATCTACTTTAGTAGCCATGTCTTGAACCATTCTACCTTAACTTTCTGTAATTCAGACAAAATGGATTCAATCTCTCATATTTAAAGTATGTTGTTCTTGAATGCTATTACTGGGATACATGTTTTCCTCTCTTTTTCTTTATAACTCCTATGGATCATTTAATCTCTTGCATACAGTTATATTAAAATACACTTTTGATCAGGCATGGTAGCTCATGCTTATTATCCCAATGACTTAAAATTCAGAGGTGAGAGGATCACTGAAGTCCAGGAGTGCAAAACCAGCCTGGGCAACATAATGAGACCCTGTCTCTACAAAAATAAATGAATAAATAATAAAAATAAATAATAAAATAAAATAAAAAATTAGGCCAGGCATGGTGGCTCACACCTATAATCCCAGCACTCTGGGGGGATGAGGTAGGAGGATCACCTGAGGTCAGGAGTTCAAGACCAGCCTAGCCAACATGGTAAAACCGCATTTCTACTAAAAATAAAAAAATTAGCCAGGCATGGTTGTGGGTGCCTGTATTTCCAGCTACTCAGGAGGTTGAGGCAGGAGAATCGCTTGAATCTGAGAGGCAGAGGTTGCAGTGAACCAAGATTGCATCACTGCACTCCAGCCTGGGCAACAGAGTGAGACTCTGTCTCAGAGAAAAAAAAAAGCCAGGTACAGTTGTGCATGCTTGTAGTTCTAGCTACTGGGAAGGGTGAAGTGGGAGGAGAGATTAAGCAGGTGCTTCAGGCTGCAGTCAGCAGTGATCAGGCCATTATACTTCAGACTGGGCAACAGAGTAAGATCCTGTCTCAAACTAAATCAAAACAAAGACGTCCACTTTAATAAGCTTCACAGCATCAAGTGACATTCATACATACCACCTATCATAGTGTCTATTTTTCAAATATTTTTATGGAATTAATATCTATGTATTACACAAAATTGATGATCCATGACCTTATTTGCTGTATATGGTATTCTAACACCTTAGTTCTGCCTAGTACATATTGAATGTATGAGTCACTGAGTATAAAAATTAATGCTGACAGTGAAAAGAATAGATATGAAGTATATTTATGATAGTATATTTTCTGACTTACCAATTCTCTACATTTCCCTGATAATACTAATGATTTTTCCATAGCTTTTCTCCAATAAATAATTTAGTCACAGGAAAGAACTTGGGACTGCTGTCAGAAATTACATTACTATAATAATTATCATCAATATTATTTTCTTTATCACTATCATCATTGTGATCATTGTTGTCAGAATTACAAACACATCTCTTGTCCATAATTTTGCTGGATGGAAATTTAAAATACAAACACTTAGAGAGTTAAGCATATTTTTCATGTACAAAGAGGATTAATGAAGAGATGACGGGAACAACGTGTAAAACTATAGAATTTATTCATGTTTAGAAGTATAATGTGAAAAATTAGCTTTGAAAGAAAGCAATAAAATTTGCATTTTCTAATTTATACCTAGTTTGACACCCTCTGGGCCAGGACAAGGAACAGATGCTGTCAATACAAATTGCTTCACTTTCGAATTTAACATATTATCACCACAGAATGCTATTTCTTCAGTCTGAACTTGTATCCTAGGTATATGAAATATTGTCTGTTCATAGAACTTTTTTCCAAATTGAATATAAATGTACACCAGATCTCTGATGGATGATTATAGACTTCATTTTCCTTCGTAGGAAAAAAAAAATTAGTATTTCTCTTTGCAAAATGCAGCAACTGTTCAAAATTTTACCTAAGACAGGCAAACTTGTGATTTATAATGTATATGTGTTTGTGTATAATATTAAATTACAGTAGATTAAGCAGAGTAATGTGAATGCATTTTACACAGCATTTAATTGATATTCAAAATATTTGTTAGATGAATGAATGAATGCACTCTGAAAGCAATAGTCTACTAAAGCAGTTTTTGTTAGCAATTAAGAGACTGTTCTCCCTAAAGACATTTATATCTAATATGTATTTTTAAAAATTTGTTTTATCCAAAATAGCATGACACATTTTTTCAAATGAAAAGTGTCATATGTGTATAAGTACTTTTTAAATTAGCTTCCTAAATATAATTCTGCCCAGTATTTAATTGCTTCAATCTTGTATTCAAAACATGAACGGAACATTCTAATTTGACATTCAACTTTTCAAAATAACTGATAGGTAATTTGAAGTAAATCAACACCTCTCTAAGCTTTGAATCATTTTCTACCAATATTAATTTTCTTAAAATTATATATTTAAAAAAATTAATGGACAGGTAAACATGGAGCTAAAATCTTCACTTTGGATTTGCAGGCAATTATTTTAACTTGCATCATGAGAAGATAGAACACTTTCACACATGAAAATGATTAAGTTTGAAACAATGGAACTTTATGATGTGTACCTTAAAAATAAATGCTCTAGTTCCTCAGAGAACAAAACATTTTCTCTGTTCCTGGAGTTTTTCTTTCTAAATTAAGGTTGCTACCATTTTACTATCTCATTTAGTCACTTATAGATGGGATTCTCTGAGAAATCTAAGATTCACTGATGTCTTAACAAATACAGGTGGGTACATAATGGATGAGTGCACATGTTAGAACCTAATATAATTTCACTTGGAACTTATATTAGATTCACTCAGTTTTGGATACCAAAAGTAAATCTTTTAATTCATGTCTCTTCATTTCCTCCATATATTTGCCCCTTCTGTATATGACTGGCATAGAAGATGAAGCTGAAAATTCACTATTTCAAGATATTCTTAGAAGGTATCTGGTCTACTTTTTTGAGGTATAGCATTTTTCTAAGGTTTGTAAAATACTGACAATTTATAAAACTATGTTAACTTGGTAAGTGAAAATTAAATCCAGACTTTGACTTTCACTCGAAATTGCAGTCTTTCATTAGGTACAATAGTCTAGATCAATCTTTACAAACATTAGAGGTGAGATTTAAATCTAATTTCCCGAATTCTTTTCATTTATCATGCTGCTGCCATGCATAAAATGTTGTGAATGAATGCAGTTGGTTATCAAGGCCAAAAACTTTCCTAACACAAAGCCAGTATCAGAATGAATTTACCATTGACAATTTGTTTTGGTCACTCATAAATTAAATCTCCTTCCATAATTTTGGAAATTCCCAGGCATGTGAGACAGAGTCCCACTCTCATGCTGGAAGCTATAAAGCTGAATATTTTTCTTACAAGCTCCCCTTCACTTAAAATATATAAACAGGAGAGAGATCCAAGATGGCCGATTAACAACAGCTCAGGATTGTAGCTCCCAGTGGAAGCGCAGAGAGCGAGTGGACGCCGCACTTTCAGACGAATTTTTGTTGCCCACAGAACTGGGAGATTCCCAGCAGAGGAGCCACATGGGTCGCCAGCACGACTTTTTTGGCCAGCGCGGCTGTTTTGCCGGCGCCCCGGCACAGCGCTTCTCGGCGCGGAGTATACGGGACGGGATGGGGTGCCCTTTGAGTCCGGCTCAGCTGGTCTCATCCCCACAAGAACAGCAATTGGAAGCCCTGAGGACTGAGAGTTTCACAGTAAGCACAGCTGAACCCGGGAAGGCCAAGCTCTGTGGGGAAGGGGCATCTGCCAAAGGAAAACTAAGAAACAGAAAAAACTTCATCACCAACAAGCCAGACGTTCACTCAGACCCAATCTGAAAGTC
>CAUYLG010064505.1:0-82868 GCA_963573385.1 Cacajao melanocephalus
GGAAATAAGGGAGGGACAGCAGGAGGTGGGGAGTTGGGGAGAAATACATGGGGAGAAATGCCAGATATAGGTGAAGGGGAGGAAAGCAGCAAATCACACTGCCACCTGTGTACCTATGCAACAATCTTGCATGTTCTTCACTTGTACCCCAAA
Source organism: Cacajao melanocephalus (assembly GCA_963573385.1). NCBI lineage: Eukaryota > Metazoa > Chordata > Mammalia > Primates > Pitheciidae > Cacajao > Cacajao melanocephalus. The sequence continues at coordinate 154 of CAUYLG010064505.1, forward strand.
ACCTAAAATACAATAAAAATTTAAAATAAAATAAAATAAAATATATGGCTCATTATAAAAACATACAATATAGTAAGTCTATTGATTATAATTATTTCACCTAATTTATGCAAAAGATGTTATTTTGTTGGTTTTGACACAGTGAAGAAAAGAGGTGAGCCACAGGAAAGAAATGGAATTTATCTGAAGGGAAAGAGTGCAGTAGGCACTAGAAAGAGAAGGATTAGCTTTCTAGATATTGAAATGCTAAGTTGTCATGAAACTGGGTATACAATCTTTGTTGGATATAAGCAATGTGAAAATCTACAAGTAGAAAAATGATAATATGAATGAATGAATAAAAGTTGGACAAAGTTGAAATTAATAATGATATATATGTTTTAACTGGGTTGTGTAATTCACTGGTTTATCTGTTTTAACCTTCTTGTTCTTGAGAATTTTTCTACTTTCTGTTTCCTTTTATCATTTGTTTTCTTCTTCCTTCCTCTTGTAATTTGGTAATTTTTGTTATTTCAATCTCATTCTTAGTTAGTCCAATAAGATAGTCTTTAATATATTTGTTGTTGGTTTGTAAGATACCTTTCAAAATTAGGAGCTGTTTTAGAGGTTTCCTCAGGAAGTCATAATTGTAAATTAATAGTAATTACAAATGCCTTAATGGCATTAACACGTAAAGGATAAGGTGCTAAAGTACTCAACAGAAGTGAGTAACTAAAATTCTATATTCCAATTCAAGCATCAGAAAAAAAAAAAGAAGTCTTAGTAGATGTGCCCATAGTATGAAAGTTATGTATCCTGGCCAGGCATAGTGGCTCATGCCTATAATCCCAGCACTTTAGGAGGCCAAGGTGGGTGGATCATCTGAAGGGTCAGGAATTCAAGAACAGCTTGGCCAACATGGTGAAATCCCGTCTCTACCAAAAATATAAAAAATCAGCTGAGTGTTATGGCGGGTGTCTGTAATCCCAGCTACTCGGGACACTGAAGCAAGAGAATCGCCTGAACCTTGGGAGGTGGAGGTTGCAGTGAGCCAAAATAGAGCCATTGCACTCCAGCTTGGGCAACAAGAGCAAAACTTCTTCTCAAAAACAAACAAATAAACAAAAAAAAACCAATTTATGTATGCTTTTAATCCTTAGTGTTCTCCACAAAACCTCATTCAATGGAAAATTTTATGCACATTTTTTTGACACAGCTGGAATACCTAGATAGAAACAGAACAAAGGTATACTAATAGTAAATTTGTACTCTGTCTCCTGGTTTAACATGCATTTTCAGGATTTGGCCAATGCTTTTAATTATATAATAAGGTATATGTGGGCTTTCTGCATCTATTTGAGAAAAACGCATTTCTTCTCCATTTGGTACTGTTTGGATTGAAGTTTTAGAAAAAAATTCTTTTTATACAGGTATGGATATTTAACTCTCATATCTAAATGATTTTCGGCTTCTGTACTGAGCATCATTAGTTTTCTTTCACTGGTAACAAGACTGTTTTTTGAGGTTAATAGTATGAGACAGTGCATAAACTCAAGTGCAAAGGAGAAAACATCTTTTTGTTATAGTATTATTTTCCATAAAATTTAATTTCATAGTTAAAAATGAACATAATGAATTGATGCTTTGTCATCTCTTTCATATGTTTAGAAAGCAGGTTTAAAATTATGCAATTATAAATATAGGCATATTCAGTTTTGCATTTAATAGAGTAAAACCTTTTATGTTAGACTATAAATAGGAGTATTCCAACAAAAAAAATTCTAAATTAATGGATATTATTAAGAAAATGGAAGGTAGTATTCTTAAGTATACTGTGTATATATACGTGTGTGTGTGTGTGTGTGTGTGTGTGTGTTGAGAACTGGAGAATAAGTGTGTGCTGATAATTAATTTTAATGAAATTCCATTATTTATTAATTTAATTAGGAATTAGGCATGATTTCATATGATACTGTTTTGAATATTTGTTACATTATAGGTTATAAGCATTAAACTTGTAAAACACCTTCAGAGACTGTATAGGTAAGTTTTAATTTGGTCATTAAAACCTTTGTCCACTAGGAGTGGGTAAATGGTAAGAAATGAGACTAGAAGTCTAGATGCTGAAAGATTATAATGAGATTGGTTTTCCATGCAAATAAATTATACTCACCTCATACTATAAGAATCTTTCTTAAAGAAATGTGAGAAAAAATATGGTTATAATCCAATTTTGTGCTAGATAGAGTATTAAGGTAGCAATTTTGATAATGAGCTAAAATGCTAGAGCCAGGGAATATTAATAGTAAGATTGCCATACTCAGCAGGCATGAGAAAGTACAAAGAGTTCTTAGTTACTTTAAGAAAGTCATTTACACAAATTGCTAAATTCTACCCAGAAGATCAACCCAGAAGGAATTACAGAAGAAAGACAGAAACACAATGTTCAGAGATTAGCAACAACAATAACTGAGACAATAAAATCAACCAACCAACCAACCAACCAACCAACCAACCAATAAACTTAAGAAAACCACTAGAGAGACTGAAAGTTGGTCTTAAAGTATTTGTGTCAGGGAGGTGTGAGGGAAGCAAGGGGAATGGTTACTATTAAAATATTTGGGAACACAGGGAGGCCAAAGCAGGAGGATCACCTGAGGTCAGGAGTTCAAGACCAGCCTGGCCAACATAGTGAAAATCCATCTCTATTAAAAATAGAAAAAATAGCTGGGTATGGTGGCGGTTGCCTGTAATCCCAGCTACTTGGGAGAGTGAGGCAGGAGAATTGCTTAAACCCAGGAGGCTGAGGTAGCAATGAGCCGAGATCATGTCATTGCACTCCAGCCTAGGCAACAGGAGAGAAACTCTACACATATATTTGGGAAAAAAGCATTCAGAAGCAGCTATATGAAGACTGGTTGATGAAGCATTTTTAAAATCAGGTCTTTGTTTGAGTTTCCCCTCTCTGCTTCACAGTCTGAAAAATCTCTCCAGGCAGCAAATTATCATAAGCAGAGGATTTATGTTGTTTTCCATCTTCAAGAATCATAATATTTTCTTGACTGATGTCCAGTGCTTTGAAAACTATTGTTTCATTTATTTTGTCTGGATTTTTAATAGTTTCAAAAAAGTGGCTACATCTGGTTTCTGTGTCTGCCTTGCATGGAAGAGCAGTCACATAATAATTTGGTATTTTATTTTCCATAGCAGGAGTAAGTCATTTTTTTTCTATAAAGGACCAGAAAGTAAATATTTTAATTTTTATGGGCTATCCATTCTCTGTCAAAACTGTTCAATTCTGCTGTATTAGTGTAAAACCAGATAAAGATAGTATGTCAATAATGGGCATTGCAAGACTGGACTTACAGCGGGTCAGAATAACTTGCTGAACCCTGTTCTATAATAACCACTAAAAACTGGGAAAGAGTGTATAACTTTTAAACTAACAGAAGTAAAATAATAAAACAAGATGATACAAATTTAAAAATAAAATTCCCAAAGAAGCCAGATGTTTTTAAGAAGAAAACCAAATATAAAACAAATAGAGCAATTAGAAAGACATAAGAGTGATTTAAATTAAACAGATCAAAAATTCCATTAAGCATACACAGACTCAATGATCCATTTAATAAACAAGTTATGCTATTTGGATTGGAAAAAATACCCTAATTTTGATAAGTGGCATGTAAAAGATATACAGAATTTGAAAAGAGAAAAGAGAAAAAAAGATATACTATGCAAGTGTGACTAAAAGGAAAATGCTATAACTATATTGGTATTAGAAAGCATAAATTAAAAGGGATAATACATAGGAGGATTTCAAATTAATATAAAATATGTAGAAAGATGTAACATTCTAAAAGTGCAGGCATGGCTGGGCACGGTGGCTTATGCTGTAATCTCAGCATTCTGGGAGGCTGAGGTAGGAGGGTCATTTAAAGCCAGGAGTTTGAGACCAGCCTGAACAACAAAGCAAGACCTATATCTCTACAAAAAATAATAAAAAAACAATAGCTGGGCGAGGTTGTGTCCCAGTTGCTTGGGAGGCAGAGGCAGAAGCATCGTTTGAGCTCAAGAGTTCTGAGCTGCAGTGTGCTATTGATTACACCACTGCATTCCAGCCAGGGCAACAAAGTGGGACCTTGTCCCTAATCAAAAAGTACAAGCATTTCGTAACATGAACTCAAAATATATGAAGCATATTTCCACAAAACAACAAGAAATAAGCAGATTCACAATTAGAAGGAGAGATTTTAACATTACCATCAGCACTTCATAAAACAAGCAAGCTAAATAATAAAAAATGACTATAATAATATAAATAAAAACATTACTAGTAGAAGAAACTCTTAATGAATATAAACATCACACTAAACTTGTGTGAAAGAAGACGGAAAAGAATACCCATTGCATGATTCCATTAATTAAAAAGTTCAAAAGTAGAACAAATAAAATAAGAAGACGAAAATTTTAAAAATGGGTAAAATCTGGGTATTTGATACCTTGGATCTATAGAATATTGTCTTCAAGAAGTGAACACTGTGGACTTCATAATCTAAGCAGAAATCTTCCCTGCACTCTGAAACCACATCTTATATTAAAAATGTCTCACTCACAAACCTTCAGAATGAGACCTCTGGATTTGTGTTTCAAGGTCACAGAAAAAAGAAAATGTGGAGAAGCATTTGGAGCCCAGGTTGTTTTAATCACAAAACAGTATATTTAGGATTACAGGTTACTCTGAACCAGCACTTGTAGCAACTGTCTCCCAATTGGCAAAGGTGCTCACATTGTTTTTTATAAATGGTATATGTCTGTCTTTCTGAGTGGGCGGACCCTCTGAAGCATGGGATCAGAGCAGCAGCCACCCTTGCCCTGGGTGAAGGACAGAAGATGGTATTTTTCCTAAGCCGAAGCAAAAGCAGATATGAAAATGAAGATAATATGAGGGGCCCATGAGTCATCTAGAATTTGTTGTATAATAAATTGTTGGATTGCTGGATATCATGCACCGGCGATTAGACGATGCAGATGTATAAATCATGCTTCTGTGGGATTTACTGAAGCCAGAGGCATGCAAGAGATTGCTATGACAAGAATTTAGAGTGAGAAGGCAAAATAGCTGAAGATAGCTCTATGGGACACCAAAATGGAGAAAACAAAAGAAGAAAATTCATTTCTCATGATTGAAATATGTAGGAGATACAAGAAGAGATCAAACAGTGACTGGAAAACAAAAATGAAAGTAGATGTAGTAAGACTCCCTAAAACTCAGAATGACCACAATCTCTATTGTAAAGAGCCCAACAATTAAAAATATTTATTCAGATATAGTTTACAGGCAGTCACTAATAAACTAAATTAGATCACTTATATTAACATATTGAAATTACATAGGTTTTTCTGTTTTGATGAGTGAGAAATGAGGAGCAGAGGCATTAAGCACCAAAAAGTATAAATGCAAAAAAAATGTGTAGATGTGTGCCTATGCACATCTGTGGGTATTCTTTGTGTTTCTGTGTGTGTTTCAGATAGAAGGGTCTTGAACACTATAATTTTTATTTTAGATTGATGGGCACAAAATGAAAACTACCAGTGAAATGTAACTTGCAGTAAAAAATTCTGTCTCCTTGATCAGAGTAAGCTGATGAAATAATTCGAATGTGTTGTGCAGTCAACACCTCATTTAGATAACTCTGGATTATACAATTATCTCAAATTTATTAAGTTAAGACACTATTGACTATTAGATGAATCATCATTTTATGGATCAGTAAAGAAAACATATGTAACCCTATCAAATTCTTTCATAATGCTTACTTAACACTTGAAATTTTAATTGAATATTTCCTGAAAAATTATTTGACTTATTTGGAATAGATTTTTATTGCATATCACTCTGGCAATTATATGTAAAGAAAATACACGCAAACTAAACAGTTTAGGGTATGCATAAAGTATCATTTAAATTTAGCATCCATGCCTATTGAAGTACTTTTCAGCGTAGCATTTTTCATTTCTGTGTTTTAATCCAACAGCGTCATTTGCTGAATCTTGTGGAGCACTGCTGACACAGCATTTCTCAGAGACCGCTCCATCATTCTGCTCCAGATCTGCTGATAAGCCACTTACACAAGCTGTAGTGCATATTGCAAGTTCACAACTTCCTGGATAACAGCAATTGTAAGCTATGATTCTTACTTATTTCTAGAACTGATGAAATGGACTAAGAAAAACAAAGATTTAAACCAAATTATTATTTTCAATGCAGTGCTCTTCCAATACTTCATGCCAGATATTCTTGGAATCATGCTTACTTCTATATGTGTATGGGAAAATAGACATTTGCTAAAATAAATTTTATGTAATCACAAAATAAAATACTGTACAGACATTAAAATGATGTGGTAAAGGGACATGTAATGACTTGGAAATACATATATACGCTATATATATATGTGTATATATATATGTACATATATATGTATCTGTGTCATATATGCACACATACACACATATATATCTGTGTATATGCATATATCTATAAAGACATATACTAAATGTTTTCAGTGTCATCCCTTAGATAGAAATATAAAAAACAGCTTAAACTGCTTTTTGTTTTCCTTTGATATGTCTATATTTCTCTGTATTTCTCATTTTCTACATTTTACTTTTACCATGTTAAAATAAACAGAGTATATTCTCTCTGCAAAATTCCCATTACAGACTTTTTAGAATTTTTCTTCTGATACGATTTTGGATAATTAAAAACCAGAGATTAACCTTTAGTTAAACATTAGAACATAATTTACTATAAGCATTTAAATTTGTACTTTCTACACCAGAACTTTATTATAAATTTTTATATTTCTTTCCATAATTTTATAATGGTCAGATTACTAATCATAGAAAATGGATTAGCCTCTTCTTTGAAACAAGTACGTAGTCAAAACCTCTAAAGCAAAATTCTATAACACATAGCTTGTCTCATTGAAACATTTAAATTGTTAATTTATATTATAATTATACATTAAGTTTCCAAAGTGTCAAAAAGTTGTTATATAATGCAAATAACTGTAGGGACATATTAACCACTGTTCTATTAATTCTGCAACTACACTTTATGTTATAATATTAAAAATCAGCCAAACTAGAAGTGTACATATATATTTTTGAGTCTTTATATACAGTTAGTGTACAATCAACATGAAATTTGCATTTTTGTGAGCCTTGCACATATATTTTTAATTATCTGTTTTTGTGTCTGGTTAAAGAGAGCTACAAAAATCATTTAATTTTCTCTTTATTATCAATCTATTTTCTCTCTTCTTTATGGCAACAGGTCTAAGTAGTCAAATCTATTTAAAATTTACTTACTCCTTTAAAGATTTCTATATTCTGGAGTCAAAATTTTAAAAAATCATTAAATCCAGTTGCAGATTAGCTATAGACACTTGTTTCTCTAAATATTTCAAAATCCTAAAAATGAAATGAACTTTTCTAAAACAATAATAATATATGAAATACTTTTTCTAAGTATCAGATCAAAAGCAAATTTTTACTCAAGTTATTTTCTAAATTTGTAACATATATGCAGTCATAGGAGAGAAAGGTGCTTAATCCTGTGTCTTCTTTTTGATTTTTTATTTAAAATGTATTAACAGAAGAAATATCAGTTTCTTCTGAACATTGTGTTCTCACTGATCTCTTTAGTCTAACATACTGGCCAATGGGTATAATTTTGTATATATTACATTAGAATCACAATCAATGTGTTTCAATTATTTGTTTCATTCTAATACAGTAGTTGTTAGTCATACTTTACCTTCTTGGGGGGTTGGGGAGGCTACATATAAATGCATTACCAAAAACATTGTCCAGAAATCTATCTCTTTATAAGCCTGTTGATTCCCTAATTTATTATCAAGGATGCTTCTAAAATGATTTTTAGCATGCAAAAATCAGAAAATTGATTTAAGAGGTTTTGCACCTCTTATAATGCCTAATATTTTTGTGCGTAATGACAAATATTTAATACCTTTGCATTGGTAACTATTGCTACTTATTATCATAAAGCAAATTTTAAATGAAACTCATTCTCACGTTCTGAAAAGGAAAAGAACAGTTTGAAGTGTAATTGTACTATTAAAAAGTTGAAATTAGTATAATGCTGAAGTAGAAACTACTTTCACCTGATTTTTTTATGCTTTTATAAGTATATAACATGAATAAATAAAAATATATTTTAAGTAAAAATAACTTGCTTTTATGTTATTCTGGGTCTTGTTTTTTTTCTGAATGATACTGATCCATATGAAATCATTTTCTTCAATCAGTTATTCCAGAAACATACAGTGTCTCTATGTAAAGTTCATTTTTTAAAGTACAAAGTCCTGGCCATATTTATTCTCTGGTGATGTTTTGTTTCTATTATTTCCTGGACAATTTTGTATAGATTACTAACAAATTATAATTATTTCCCAATTCTGTAAATTATTTGGTACAATTGTGTGATGATAAATACTGAGAGTCAACTTGATTGGATTGAAGAATACAAAGTATTGATCCTGGTTGTGTCCATGAGGGTGTTGCCAAAGGAGATTTTCATTTGAGTCAGTGGGCTGGGAAAGGCAGACCCCCCCTCAATGGGGGTAGGCACAATCTAATCAGCTGCCAGCCCAGCTAGAATATAAGCAGGCAGAAAAATGTGTAAAGACAGACTGGCCTAGCCTCCCAGACTACATCTTTCTACCATGCTGGATGCTTCCTGCCCTTGAACATCAGACTCCAGGTTCTTCAGTTTGGGATTCGGGCTGTCTCTCCTTGCTCCTCAGCCACCTTGTGATCACGTAGGTTAACACTTAATAAACCCCCCTTTATATATACATCCTATTAGTTCTGTCCCTCTAGAGAGCCCTGACTAATACAAATTGCCTACTCCAAATGCCTTCCCTGTTATGAAAATTATCAGGATATTATACACCAGCACTGCCTTTTTGTCAGCAATAGAGTAACTCCTAAGGTGAGAACTACTAGAACGTATCTTACAATCAGAAATCATTTGTTTTATTGTTACTCCCAATGCAATGTTTAAAAACGCTTCCCTTAGCATTTAAAATTTGGCTTTCCACTGCATTTCCACTTTGTTAATTTCTATACAGTAAAATAAAACAAAAACCAAACATAAAAAAAAACAGTTGATATTATTCCTACAAGTTAATATAGAATATAGTGATGCATTTAATTTTCATTTTTTGAAGTTTATATTGTCTTAAAAATGACAGATATATTTTTCCAACTAACTTGCTACTTATTTCACATCGCCGTATCAATGTATGTATTAAAATTTTTTAAAATATTTTATTTAAAAATATTTTATTATTAAAAATATTTTATTTGCTATAAGTAAGGAAAGTAACTATATTGGCTAACTAGCCACGTATTTTACTAGCAACAGTAGTGCAAAATATTTGCCTCTCTTCAAATAAGAAACATTATACTAACTTATGAGGTATAAAATACTTTTAATAATCCAGTAATTTTATATATATATATTGAAATAGCATATATATATATATATATATGCTATTTCAATAGCTTTTGGGGAACAAGTGGTGTTTGGTTACATGGACAAGTTTTTTAGAGATGATTTCTGACATTTTGGCACACCCATCACCTGAGCAGAGTACACTATACTCAATGAATAGTCCTCTCACGCCCTCCCATACTTTCTTCTTGAGTCCCCAGAGTCAATTATGTAATTCTTATGCCTTTATGTCCTCATAGCTTAGCTCCCATTTCTTAAGTGAGAACACGCAATGTTTCATTTTCCATTCCTGAGTTACTTAACTTAGAATAATGGTCTCCAAGTCCATTCAGGTTGCTGTAAATGCTATCATTTCAATCCGATTTATGGCTAAGTAGTATTCCATGGTGTTTGTGTCTATACATATATACACACACACACACATACACACATACACACACACATATATATATGCTATACACAATGTATATGTATACATATACAATATATATATATACACACAAAAAATGCACTGAGTGGATAAGGAAGATGTGTGTGTGTGTGTGTGTGTATACATATTGTGTATATATCCACTTGTTGGTAGATGAACATTTGGGCTGGGTCCATTTTTTGCAATTGTGAATTGTGCAGTTATAAACATGTACATGCACGTGTTTTTTTCATATAATGACTCATTTTCCCCTGACCAGATACCCAGTAGTGAGATTACTGGATCAAATGGTAGTTCTACTGTTAGTTCTTTAAGGAGTCCCCATACTGCTTTCCATAGTGGCTGTACAAGCTTATCGCCAGCAGTGTAAAAGTGTTCCCTCTTCTCCATATCCACACCAACATCTATTTTTTATTTTTATATTATGACTATTCTTGCAGGATTAAGGTGGTACTGCACTGTGGTTTTGATTTGCATTTCCCTGATAATTAGTGATATTCCATGCAAATGGAAACCAAAAGCAAACAGGAGTAGCTATTCTTATATCATACTAAACATACTTTAAAGCGACAACAGTTTAAAAAGATAAAGGATGACATTACATAATGATAACAGGATTAGTTCAACAGAAAAATACTATCTTAAATATATATGCACCTAACACAGGAGATTGCAAGTTTGTAAAACAATTACTAGTTAACTTAAGAAATGAGATAGATGTCAACACAATAATAGTGGGAGATTCAGTACTCCATGACAGCACTAGACAGGTCATCGAGACGGACATACAACAAAGAAACACTGGATTTAAACTATAGACTAGAACAAATGCATTTAACAGATATTTATAGAACATTCTACCCAACAACTGCAAAATATACATTCTTTCATCAGCACACGGAACATTCTCCAAGATAAGACCATATGATGGACCAAAAAATAAGTCTTAATAAATTTAAGAAAACTGAAATCATATCAAGTACTCTCTCAGACCACAGAGGAATAAAATAAAAGATTAACTCCAAAGGATCCCTCAAAACTATACAAATACATGGAAATTAAACAGTATGCTCCTGAATGATCTTGGGTAAACAATGAAATCAAGACAGAAATTTAGAAAGTCTTTCAACTGTATAATAATATTGACACAAACTATTAAAACCTCTGGAATACAGCAAAAGTGGTGCTACTAGGAGGAAAGTTCATAGCATTAAATGCCTACATCAAAATGTCTGAAAAAACACAAATAGACAATCTAAGCTCACCCCTCAAGGAAATGGAGAAACAACAACAAACCAAATCCAAACATAGCAGAAGAAAAGAAATTAAGATAAGATTAGAACTAATTGGATTGGAAATAAAGAAAGAAACAAAAATAATACAAAAGATAAATGAAACAAAAATCTGGTTTTTGAAAAGGTAAACAAAATCAATAGATTATTAGTTAGGTTAACCAAGAAAAGAAGAGAAAAGATCTAAATAAGCTCAACTAGAAACAAAACGAAAGATATTACAGCCAATAGCAGAGAAATAGAAAAGATTATTCAAGGCCATGATGAGCACCTTTATGTACACAGACTGGAAAATCTAGAGGAAATGAACAAATTCCTGAACATTTACAACCGTCCTTGATTAAACCAGGAGGAAACAGAAACTCTGAACAGACCAAGAACAAGAAGTGAGATTGAGACAGTAATAAAAAAAGTTAACAAAAAATTCCAAACCAGATGTAGTCACAGCTGAATTCTACAAAACATTCAAAGGAGAATTGGTACCAATCCCACGGAATCTATTCCAAAAGACAGAGAAACAGGGAATCCTCCCTAAATTATTCTCAGAAGCCAGTATCACCCTAATACCAAAACCAGGAAAGGACAAAACAAAAAAAGAAAACTACAGGCCAATATCCCTCATGAACATGCATGCAAAAATCCTCAACAAAATTCTAGCTAACCAAATCCATTAGCATCTCAAAAAGATAATCCACCATGAACAGGTGGGTTTCATACCAGGTATGCTGGGGTTGTTTAACATATGCAAGTCAGTAAATATAATTTATTTATTCTATTTATTATTACTTATTTGATTTATTATTCTTTATTGGTGAATTTATTCAATTTATTATCCTGTTTATAACCACATAAACAGAACTAAAAACAAAAATCATATGATGATCTCAATAGATGCAGACAAAGCATTTGACAAAATCAAGCATCCCTTCATGATTAGAACCCTCAGCAAAACTGGCATAGAAGGGATATAACTTAAGGTAATAAAAGCCATCTAAGACAAACTCATGGTCAACATTATAAAGAATGGGGAAAAATTGATAGCATTTTCCCTGAGAACTGGAAAAAGACAAGGATTCCACTTTCACCATTTCTGTTTAACATAGTTCTGGAAGTCCTAGCCAGAGCAATCAGGAAATAAAAAGAAATAAAGGGCATTCATATCAGTAAAGAGGAAGTCAAACTGTCACAGTTTGACATGATGACATGATTATATACCTAGAAATCCCTAAAGACTCATCTAAAACGCTCCTACATCTGATAAGTAAATTTGGCAAGTTTTAGGACACAACATCCATGTACACAAATCAGTAGCACCTCTATACACCAACAATGACCAAGCTGATAATGAAATCAATAATTCAACCCCTTTTACAACAGCTGCAAAAGAATTAAAATACTTAGATATATACCTAACCAAGGAGGTGAAAGACCTCTACAAATAAAGACCTCTATAAAACACTGCTGAAAGAAATTACAGATGACACAAACAAATGGAAACACATCCCACGCTCATGGTTGAGTAGAATCAATATTGTGAAAATGACCACACTGATAAAAGCAATCTATAAATTCAATGCAATTCTTATCAAAATAGCATCATTCTTCACAGAACTAGAAAAAACAATGCTGAAATTCATGTGGAAACAAAAATGAGCCCCCATCTCCAAAAAGATTAAACAAAAAGAGCAAATGTGGAGGCATCACACAACCTGATTTCAAACTATATTATGAGGCTATAGTTACCAAAACAGCATGATACTGGTATACAAACAGGCATGTAGACCAATGGAACAGATCAGAGAATCTAAAAATAAAGCCAGATACTAACAGCCAACTGATCTCTGATAACACAAACAAAAACATGAAGTGGGAAATAGACACCCTACTCAACAAATGGTGCTAGAATAATTAGCGAGCCACATGTTGAAGAATAAAACTGGATCTTCATCTCTTACCTTATACAAAAATCAACCCAAGATGGATCCAAAACTTAAATCTAAGACCTGAAACCATAAAAATTCTAGAAAATAACATTGGAAAAACCTTTCTAGATACTGGCTTAGACAAAGAGTTTATGACCAAGAACTCAAGAGCAAATGCACAAAAAAAAGATAAATAGATGGAACTTAATTAAACTAAAAAGCTACTGCACAGCAAAAGAAATAGCAGAGTAAACAGACAACCACAGAGCAGGATAAAATATTCACAAACTATGCATCTGACAAAGGAATACTACTCAAAACCTACAAGGAACTCAAACAAATCAGCAAGAAAAAAACAAACAATCCCATCAAAATGCGGACTAAGGACATTAATAGACAATTGTCAAAAGAAGATATACAAATAGCCAACAAACATGAAAAAAAATACGCTATTTAATAAAGTACATTGTTCTTCTTTTCATCATCATTTACACAGATATTTCCAAGTTTGTGGAGGCAAAAAGTAGTTTACTGATGTAACAAGATAAAATTTAAACAGAGTTGCTAACTTAAAATATGATTTATTAGACTTCACTTATCACTAATTTACAAGTATGTAAACTGACACACTCAAGTGGAGGACATATATATATTATTTTGCGATACATCGTCATCCTATAGAACCAAACAGCTAATATAAAGATACACAGCTGAAATCAACAATTTTAGAAAAGTGGACCAAATTTGCAAGATATTAAGTATCCACTAAAGGTTCACAACTTTTAAATTCTATTTTGATCAAAAACTTGACCATTATGCTTTGCAACAGAAACTGTAGCAACTTTCACTTATCTTCAGTAAACATATATTAGCAAGTATAACATTTACAATAAACTTGTTAAAAGGAGATTTTAAAATGCTAACTTAAATCATGGAAGCATTACCATTTACAGAGTGATTTAATACAATATAAAGGGAAATCCCCATGATATGAGAAAATTTAAAAACTATGTATGTGATAATTTGACCATTTATCAAAATATGAAGCTGTCTATATGCTAGCCATGATCCTGACCTTAGTTTGCACTGTGGACATTATTTCATAATTTCCACAGCCAATTCATTTCTTAGTAGCTTCTAAATCTATCTTTATAGATCTCTGTTTCAAAACATTTTATAATGAGTTTTCAAATAAGGCTTTGAAACATATAAAGGTCAAAATGAATAGGTATTATTGGCCCTGAAATGATTATCACTAGTCTTAGCCAACACAAGAAAATAACGAGTAACATTATTTTGCTAGTGTAGGCAGTTTGTTACTAGTATTGCCTCTTAGATTCCTAAAGACAAAACTTTCCCTGATGAAAGGTAACCAATTACTTCTTCTCTGAGATATGGGCAAATTAAATTAAAAATATAATAAATGGATAATACACATATTCAATCATATTAGTTAATTCTTAATAGTGGATCTATTGATAAGTTAAATATTAATTTTTAATATAATTATATCTGTTGAAATTATTTTACAATATAAAAACACAACCAATTTACAAATATCGTATATCCTTAGTTGTAACTTTAAAAAAGTTAAAAAATAATTAACTAAAATATCACATAGGCCACAGGTCAAATTAGCATTTTAAATTGGTAGAAATTATTATAAAACACTACAATTGGAAGAAAACTTAGTTCAGTCAACATATTTTATGGTGTTTTCAGTACACGCCATATATTCTTCTAAGTGCTAAAAGACCTAGCAGTGAGCAAAACAAATAAAAATCTCTGTTCTTATAAGGTTATATTATAAAGTAGGAAAATAGAATACAATAAGAAATAAACAAAATGCACTGAAAATTATTTGGTAGTTGGACAACAAGGAGATTAGAGCTGGAATGAGAAGGCGGAAAGAAATTTTAAAAGTTTAAAAAATAGTCAAGAAAGCCCTTATGAGAAGGAAATATTTAAATAAAGGCATAAAATAAAGAACCAATATTGATTATCTGCATATCTGTGGAAATAGGGCCTAATTAGAAGAAATGGTAAACAGAATGTTTCTAAACAAGGTGATTTTGAAGATTTACAATGATACCAATGTGTCTAGAACTGCATAAACAGAAGAGAGAGCTGCAGAAAATGATTTTATAGACTTGAGGGAGATCTTTTAGAGTCTTGTAGCCTGTTTATTATTGTTGTTTTACTCTTAATAACAATTCATTAGATGTTATTGACAAAACAGTATCATAATTTAATAACGTTAACAGGATTATTCTGGCCGATAGAATAATAATGTTAAGAGTAATAATAGGAAGAATAATGTGGGCAAAAGCATAGAGTGGTTTCACTCATGTTATAAATGGGAGGGTGTGAAAGGTAGCTCATTGCTATACTGAAGGTGGCGCAAACTGGATTTACAGTTCAGTTGGATTTAGGAATTGAAAGAAAGAAGTTAAAAAATATATCCCTATTATTGCTCCAGGCCATGGAAAAATGAATTTGCATTTGGCAAGACTGGTAAGAATGCCAGAGTGAAAGTTTTGGTGGAGGGAATATCAAGATTAGGTTTTTGACAAAGTAAAGTTGCTAACAGTGTTAGAGTAGGCAGAGAGCCAGAAATTAGCAGGCAAGGGATCCCCTAGGAAAAGAAGTCCTGGAGATGCTGCCCACTGACAGTCAGGAAAAAAATAAATGGTGACCCTGGCTACTTCTGGCCTTGTGGTTGGGCTCCTCTGGTCCTGAAAGGGGCTTATCGGGCCCTAACCAGAGATAACCACAGGAGGGACTTAACCATTGCTGGGCATGCATGCTCCTCCACACTACTCTAATAACACCCTAGAGTAGGCTTTTTCTCATTATAATAGTAAAAACCACACCTCTGGGTGGTGATTTTAAATGCTAATGAGACATGCAATGTGCATATACAACTACAGAGCATGTGTGCCCAAAGGGACGGCCTTAAAAGGTGATTGCAAGTGATACTCCTTCATGAATAATTATGTAATATTCTCATAAACAGTCCCCTAGCACTAGCTACTGCTGGCTCATTCTCTATCAACAGCCCCCTCTGACTCATCTTTCAGAGTGTACTGTCTCTTTAATAAACATTGCTACTGCTTTTTTTTTTTTTTCAGTGAGACCAGCCTGGGAGCCTTCTCCAGCCAGTTCAGCCCACTCCTCTCTTGAAGTGTACTCTTCTCTTCTTAAAAAACATTTTGCTCACTTTACTAATTGTTTGTTGGCCAAATTCTCTCATGTTACACCGGAGCCCAAGATACTCTGCACCCCTCCCAGTAACAACAGAACTTCTAGGAAGAATAGGTTTTACCCTCCACTGTGAAATAATCTACATCACTCCTTTCCCCTAAAAAAAATTTCAGATGAAATATATAAAACAAAGATTTTCACAACATTGACTATCAAGCAACAAATGACAGTGATCCCAGAGAATTAAGAAATTAAGTGAGATGACTCGTATGTGTCTGACCTAGCATAATCCCTCAAGAAAGATCCCAGGCCATAGCCTAGAGAGAGGGAATCCAGGCAAGGCCTGGCACCTTGACTCATTGAGCAAAAGGAGCTGATAGTCCAGGAAAACAAACACAGCTGGAGTGCATGAGACAGAGTACCAAAGAAAAGAAAATTGCAGAGAGAACACTCCAAAGATCTATCAAGAGTTCCCTCATATTCAACACAGTACTGGTCAATGCTAGTATATGAGAAAAGTAATTAAGGCCTGGAAGAGAATCACCAAGTAAGATAAAAGAGAATTATGGACAGTGCTCGCTCCGGGCCTGATAGAATACCTTTTTTCACCAGCCAGACTGTATCACCCAATGGTACATTGCTAAGAATGCTTAGAATGGTCGTGTTTCAGTAGTAGGATTAATTAAGCCTTAGAATAAACATTGCTCGGATTTCCCCAACAAGTCTACAAGCAACACCGAGGGAGTTCAAAGCGTTCCCAACAACTTAAGTTCATTCTAGAGCAAAGCTCTAGAAAATATAAAAATACCTAGTACTCAAGTTACAATTCATAACACTGGCATGAATAACAAAAAACAAATACAAGGCATGCAAAAGAGCAGAAAAATTAAACCCATTTTGCAAAATTCAATATCTGTTTCTAATTAAAACATCAGCAACGTAGCAATAAAAGGAAAATTTCTCAACTTGACAAAAGGGAACTATAAAAACCCTACAATTACTATACTTAAGGGTGAATAACTGGATACTATCTTAGAAAGGTTCTAAGCAAGATAAAATACCTGCTCTCACAACCTTACTCAACATTGTGTTGGAGGCTCTAGTCATTGTACTATTGCAAGAGAAAGAAAGAAATGCTTAAAGATTCTAAAGGAAAATTAAAATTGTCTTTATTTTTAGATGTCATGATCATCCATTAGAAAATTTAATGAAGTCTAATAAATAAAACAAAAACTAACTAAATCTTCCAAGAAGTGAGTTTAAGTGAAAAATATGAGATATATGAGATTTAACATTGCAAAAAAAACAAAGAACAATCTACAAGTATTATTTTTCTGTTGAGTAACGATGAACAAATATAACTCAAGTAAAATAATACTCTAAATCCAATTTACAAATATAAAATTTGTTGGAATAAACCTGGCAAAAGATGTGCAAGATCTTTACACTGAAACTTTCAAAACTGAGCTGATGGAAATTGAGGTAAACTTAAGTAAATGTAGAAATCTGCCATGATTATTAGTCATAATATTCAATAATATTAAGATGTCAGCTTTCTTTTAAATTGACTTATATGTTCAATGTAACCCTAATCAAAATCTCACAAAGCTTTTCTTACATAAATTGAGAAGCTGATTCTAACATTAACATGGTATTCCAACAAAACTCTGCATAACCAAAACAAGCTTGAAAAAAAGATGAAAGACTAACATTATCTAACTATAAGACTTTGAAATCTATACCAATCAAGACAATGCTATTTTATAAAGATAAACTTGTAAATTGATGAAGTGGTTTAGAGTGTCCAGAAGGAGACTCTGGCATTCATACACAACTAAATTTCACAATAGTAGTAAGGAAATACTAAGAGAAAGTGTATTCTTTTCAACAATGTGCTAAAACAATCGCATGTACATATGAACAAAACAACTGACCCATATCTTACAATTTACATAAAAATAAAATCAAATGGATCAGAGAGCTAAATGAAAAACAAAATGATTCAAAATTTATGTAAGAAATCATGGAGGAAATCTTTATGACTTTGGGTTGGGTAAAGACTTCCAAAGTATAACATCAAGAGCACTATCCATTAATAAAAATTATGAGTTGTTTTCTGAAATGTCTGCATTTTAAAAGATAATGTTAAAAGAATAGAAAGACAAGCCATACACAAGGATAAAAATATTTCCTAATTGTATCATAGAAAAACATCAATCCATAATATTAAAAAATTATTCTCAAAACTCAATAATGAGAAAACAAATATTCCAATGGAAAAATTGACAAAAGATTTGAAAACATATTTCAGCATACAAGGTGTAGCACAGCAACAGGTACACTAACAGATACTCAACAATGTCTACACATCACCCAAATGCAAATTAAATCCACTAGATAACCAATACTATTTGACTAGCTATAATTTTAAAAGATAAATTTTTCCAGTTATTGGTGAGGATGTATACAAACTGAAATCCTTATAAACCACTAATGAAGTGTAAAAATTTATACAACTTTGCAAAAAAGACTGTCAATTTTTATAAAGTTAAGCATATACCTGACATATGATCCAGCCATCCTACTCCTTGATATTTACCTCAAAAAATGTAAGCCCCTGCCAATAAAAATAACTGCAATAATTGCACACAAATATTTATAAAAATATAACCTTAAATTATGTTTACAAAATATGGTTTATATTACAAAATGTATATTAATAGAATATAATTTTATATACATTAAATTATATATTAATATAATAAATTATATTGATATGAATTTTATATAATTATATAAATATTAATATAATATTAATTATATTATATTAATAAAATTAATTATATTATAGAATATGATTTATATTGTACATGAGTATATACAATATGTATTTATAAAATATAATCTGTAATAATCTAAAACTGGGGGGATGAGAAACAAATTATCAATATAGTAATATAATAAAGAGCTTAATAAACAAATTTCAGTGTTTCCATACCATGGAATATTACTTAATGATAAAAGTGAATAACTTATTGATGTGTGCAACAATATGAATGAATCTCAAAGCAATTACTGAGTGAAAGTAGACAGGCAAAATGGAATATATATTGTATGATTACATTTAGTTCAAATTCTAGAAAATACAATCTTATCCACAGTGATAGAAAGCAGATCAGCTCTGAACTGGGGAATAGGGCTAGGGGTGGGGTTGTGATAAGAAAAGGAAAGAATGGAAATGAGGTATTACCAATAAGTATGATGGAAGGGAGTAATATATATTAAATAACCTGATTTTGGAGGTGGTTTTACAGATTTATACATATGAAAAATATTAAATCGTATGCTTGAAATAGCATTTTTAAAGAAATTTTTACCTCAGTAAATCTGATAATTTCTTGATATATTTATTAAACTTCCAAATTACACTGTCAAAAAGATAGTTTGGTGTTCAAGGAAAGATTACAGGCAGAGCATATAAATGTTAAAGATATCAAATATAGGTCATCTTTAAAATGATGGAAATTGATATGAGAATGGAAAGAAAAAGAAATGACTGAAGGACTATGTCCTGGAATCCTCTAAAATTTAGTTTTAAACAATGAAGAACTAGAAAAAGTGACTGAAAAGGAGTATCTAGTGAGAGAGATGAAAATTCAAGAGAGTATGGTGTCCTGGACACCAACTGATAGAATTGTTTTAAAGGTGAGGGAACGATCAATCACGTCAATTGACAATTCATCTTCACCAAGTAAGATGAAGATATAGGATAATTGGACATATATGTAGAGATCATTGGTTATAAGAATCAAGAGGCAGAATGGTGAAGAGTGGAATATTGACTGGACAATGTTCAAGACAGAAACTGAAGCAATAAAGGAGAAAAATTTGAGAGGATGCAGTAACAATGATACAGTAGAAAGGAAAAAATGTTGAGTCTGGAGACAGAGGACAAATTTTAACTATTTCAAGTTCAGCTGCTCTGAGCTGAGAGGCTGAAAGCACAAGGAGTGAGGTATGGTGAAAGGAAAGTAGTTTTATTAATCAAATGCTAGCAGCTGGGAAACGGCCAGGTTCATGCCTTCAAAAGACCTTTCCAAATTTGCAGGGTGAATGAAGGGGTTTAGAAGGGATCCAGACACCACATTACCTCCTTTAGAACAGATTTAGCTACCACATTCCTTTCTTTAAAACAGGAGTCTCCAACCCCTGGGCCATGGACCAATACTGGTTGGTGGACTGCAGGAACTGGGCCACAGAGCAGGAGATGAGCAGGGACAGAGCATTACTGCCTGAGTTCCCCTCCTGTCAGATGAGTGGCCGCATTAGATTCTCATAGGAGCATGAAGCCTAATATGAACTGAGCATGCAAGGGATCCAGGCTGTACACCCTTTATGAGAATCTAACCAATGCCTGATGATCTGAGGTGAAACAATTTCATTCAAAACCATTGCTGCTACCCCCTTCCCCATCTCTGGAAAAATTATCTTCCAGGAAACCATTCGTTGGTGCCAAATGGCTGGGGATTGCTGCATTTGAAGGAAAAGGTGTGGAAAATATGTGGGAGTGCTGCAGGAGGGTGGGGGTCAGCATGTCTTGTTTCATGTTTATCTTGAGTAATTGCCTGTCTGGAGGTCTGGTTTGCGGCACCCTGACTTCAGCGCAGTAGCGGTAATGGTGGGCTAACTGTTATTCCCTCTAAGCAGGAGGATTCCATGGCTGGGTCTCTCTGCTTGATTTGTTTCAATATTGGCCCCCGGAATTTCTAAGTCAGCCCACAATTAGATAAGGGAGTACTGTTCAAAAGAAGTGCTTGGTGGGCAAGGGAGAAACAAACTATTTCAAAGTAGTATTTGAAGGCTGAAAGCAGGAAAGGAAAAAAAAGTTTTAAAATGCACTGGGAGGTGGGGCTACTCAATTACAAAGTCATGAAATGATATCCGTGAGAGCAATTTGTTCACAAGGAAAGGAGTTATGAATAGAGTACATCCATAGCATCAGGTAGAAAGTCAGTTTACATCATCCAAATGTGGTTGCACAGATAGATGTGCTGGCAGGAGCTTTGAGTTTTCTGATCACTTTGCTTAAGGACACAGTAGAAAGCTCAAAAGATAATAGTGAGAATAAGGAAGTGTACTTTTTGATTTGATGAAAGAAAAGGAAAGAAATAGACAAGATACAAAGTTAAAAGACTATATAAATGCAAGGGAAACTAAAGGCCCACTTGTATTCAGAAATATAGATTTAAAGTGAGATTTTGTTTAAATTTGTTTTAAAAAGTATCTTTTCTATATAAAAAACATTTTTATTGTTTTTAGTTAACAAAATTGTATATATATTTATTCTATAAAACATGTTTTGAAATATGAATACATTGTAGAGTAAGTTGAACTTTAAGTATGCATTGTCTCACATACACATCATTTATTTGTGTAATGAGAGCAATTAAAATCTACCCTTGTAGCAACTTTCAAAAATACAACACATTGCTTTAATGTATAGTCCCATGTCATACAATAAATCTCTCGAACTTACTCCTCCTATGTAATTAAAATTTTATATCCTTTCACCAACATCTCTTCAGTATTCCCTTCCCTAGACCCTAGTATGTACCATTCTACTCTCTACTTCTCTAAGTTCAAAAATTTTGGGGTTTCACATATAAGTGAGATTATGCAGTATTTGTCTTTCTATGCCTATTTTATAGAACTTAATGACCTATAGTTCCATCCACATTGTCACAGTGACAAGATTTTCTTCTCTTTTAAGGCTGAATAGTATCTTACTGTTTATATATACTGCATTTTCTTTATTCATCTGTTGATGTATAGTTTGATTTCATATCTTGGCTATTGTGATGAGCACAGGAGTACAGTTATCTCTTCTACATATAGATTTCATTTACTTTGAATAATGAAATTTGTCGTCAGATTATATGGGTTATATGACAGTTCTATTTTTAAGTTCTTGAGGAACCTCCATATTATTTTCCATACTGGGTGTACTAATTTACATTTCCACCAACAGTGTACAAGGGTTTTTTTCTCTGCAACCTCATTGCCACTTGTTGTCTTTTGTCTTTTAAATAATAGCCATTCTAACAGGTGTGAGGTGATCTCTCAAAGGGATTTTAATTTGCATTTCTATGATAATTAGTGATGTTTAACATTTTTTCATATACCTGTTTGCTATTTGTATATCTTCATTTGGGAAATTTCTATTCAAATCCTTTGCTTATTTTTTAAATTAGGTATTTGTTTTCTAGCTCTTGAGTTTTATAATTTCCTTGTATATAGTTACGTAGTGCATAATGACATTTTGATCAATGACAAACTGCATATATATATATATATATATATATATATATATATATATATATAGTGGTCCCATAAAATTATAATACTGTATTTTTACTGTACATTTTCTATGTTTAGATATATTTCAATACAAAAATATTTACCATTATGTTACAGTTACCCACAGTATTCACTACAGTAATATACTGTACAGGCTTGTAGCATAGGAGCAATAGACAATACCATACAGAGTAGATGTGTAGTAGCCTACATCATCTATGTTTTTGTAAGTACACTCTACAGTGTTTACACAATGACAAAACTGTCTGATGGATTTTTCAGAATGTTCTCCCACTGTTAAGTGATGCATGATTGTATTTTGAATACCAACCTCTTATCAGATGTATGATTTGCAAATATTTTCTTCCATTCATATATTATCTCTTCACTCTGGTTCTTTGGCTGTGCAGAAGCTTGTCTCTTTGCAGCAATCCCAGTTGTCCATTTTTGCTTTTGTTCCCTGTGCTTTTAGGTTCATATCCAAAAAATCATTGCCCAGGTCAATGTATGAACCTATTCTCCTATACTTTCTTCTATACTAGTAGTTTCACAGTTTCAGGTCTTATATTTAAATATTTAATCTATTTCAGTTGATTTTTGTATCTGGTGTGAGATGAGAGTCTAACTTCATTCTTTTGCACATTGATATTCATGTGTTCCAACACCATTTATGGAAGAGGCTGTCCTTTCCCCATTAGCATATTAAAAACTTATTCCCGAGTTTAGTCTTCAACAAAGTTTTAATAAGTAATAAAATAAATATTATAAATAGTTTGCATTTTATGAAATAAAATACCATGATTTATCTATGCTTTCCTTACCTTAAATTTGATTATATTGCTTACATTTTGTTGAAATATATGCTTATTTTGAGATACTTTAAGAATACTATCATCCTTCATGCTGACGGAAGAGTCATCTGAATGGCATGAATTGGTTTTTAAAATAGTGCTTAATTAAATGCATATACTAAACAGGACAGTTTTCCAAACAACTGAAAAGACTCTAGAAACTGGTAATGTCTAATGTACAAAGTTTAAGCTGAATTTACTTCCATTACCTCTCCATTATTATTCATTGAAAGAGTAGGCAATCAACGCAAATGTGATAGCAAAAAATGCTGGTGCAATATTTTTATTTTCATCTATAGACTTTTTAGACTGCTAATTGTGAGTTATAATGAATAATATTAGGATTAATTATGTGATAATATTTAGCAACAGAATAAAATTGAATGACATAATTGATTTGAATAGCTAATTATGCCCTAATCTTAGTAATTCTGAATCTAAGTTACCAAGATTTAAATACAGAGCTAATATTTAATAAGATAGGTGTGACTAATTAAAATGGAAAGCCAAACTACTAACTCCTTTATATTTTATATGAACCTTCACCATTTTTACTGATGATGTAATGATTAGAAAGGTGAATCAGGTACATTTTAATATATCCAATTTTCAAATAATAAAATGCCACTTACAAAAATTCATGTGAAACTTCTAATATTTGCATTGAAGGTATCAAGTATTTATAAAACCACTGAAAGAGAATTTTCTTTGTGGGTCACATTTTTGTTCATACATGAAGAATATTGCACAGATAGATGAAAAATTAAAATATATACTTAGAATAT
Source organism: Cacajao melanocephalus (assembly GCA_963573385.1). Lineage (NCBI taxonomy): Eukaryota > Metazoa > Chordata > Mammalia > Primates > Pitheciidae > Cacajao > Cacajao melanocephalus. Next base: position 24,521 of record CAUYLG010064505.1, read on the forward strand.
AAAAGGCTATAGTGAAATAAATACATTATGCATTCCCATTTAAAAGGACTCATAGAAGGAACTACCATATGTGTAAATATCTTAAAATTATTTTACCTTTTTATATGCAAAAAAGTTGACTGTTTCAGGATAAAAAACTTTTTTTTTTTTTTTTTTTTTTTTTAGACAGAATCTTGCTCTGTTGGCTAGGCTGGAGTGCAGTGGTGTGATCTTGGCTTACTACAATCTCTGCCTCCTGGGTTCAAATGATTCTCCTGTCTCAGCCTCCTGAGTAGCTGAGATTATAGGCTCACGACACCACACCCAGCTAATTTTTGTATTTTTAGTAGAGACAGGTTTTGGGATATTGGCCAGTCTGATCTCCAACTCCTGATCTCAGGTGATCCACCCACCTTGGCCTCTCAAAGCACTGGAATTACAGGCATGAGTCACTGTGCCTGGCCCTCAGATCAATAAACTTTTAATATTCCAATTATGTATGGTATGCAGTTTTGTAAAACATTGTCTCTTTTAACTTACATATTTACTCCTTTAATGTAAGACATTTTTAAAACCTGTAAATGTTATCTCTACACACTTGCATGATTTTATTTTATGTTCTGCAGCTTCTTGAAATATTATTAAAAATAGTCTAGAGATTTCTGATAGTCGAACTTGAGTAATTGAAAGTTTCATTTACCTGTATTTAATATATTTAACTAAATGAGTAATTGTTGTGGAAAATGGTAGCCTGAGAGGACAAGCGTGATTATCTTGATATCTCAGCATTATATTTTTTCTTGTGTATTCCTAACTGATATTAAGCAATGATTATGTAAACAGCTATTAGAAATACAAACAAAATAAGACATAATCCTTTTCATAGCACAGATATTCAATTTACCATTAAATTTATATTAAATATAAAGGACTTTAAAAAGTAGATTTTTCATTTCCTACGAAAGCAAATCTCACAAACTTTTCATATAATTCTAGGATTTTATCTAGTCAATTGTATTTGGATACAAAAGACGTGAAATCCATTTGTAAAATGGATTTTCTAATAATGCAAACTGTTCACATGATTTTGTTTACTAGCTTATGCTAATGCCATCAATTCATTATTGGATGTTATTTTTTGTGAGTACTAGATTTCATGGAATGAGATTCTTATGCTTATATTTTGATCTGAGCATTTCTTTCATGATATTGAAATCCAAGACCCAGACAAATAAAAATTCGGGAAACAAAAATCAAAACAAAATAAAACCACACAAAAATCAAAATAAGTATAACTTACCATAAATCCAGGATGACTTCATCTTCACTTCCATTTAAAAGGTACTTCATTTGCTGCTTCATTTTCTTCAGAGTTCTTCATCTGCAGAAAAATGTACATATAGGAGTTAAAACAAAGCACATATTAATTTTGTATCATTCTCTCAAACCTTTGATTGCTTTGCCTAATCCCCAAATAACTCCCATTCCATCACTTTTATGTACACAGTTTAATACAATTAGTACGCAAGAAGTTGAATTCAATCTCATTATAAGCACAGTAGTGAGCAAAAACATATCCATTCTGTAAGGATCTGTTTATTTTACAACTAGAAACAAAATCTCTATGGCCTTTCTGCAGTATTACTCCTTCTTGCAGTTTGGAAAGTCACCTCCCCAAAGAAGCATTTTTACTAGCTAGGGAATTTTTTTAATTACTTGCTGAAATTAAATGCTTTTGTTGGCATGGATTTGATTTATCATCCTTTTGTCCTATGAGATAAAAATGAAAGGAACAAAATGACTGTAGTTTAACAAATTCATCACTTATGTGAATTACTGTTGTTTCTATCATTTTATTACTAAATTCATTTCGTCAAAGCAGTGAATCCTTATTTTGAAGTATTTTTTAGTTTCTAATGTGACTCTGATAGTACAGGGTAACAAGAGCCATGAGTACAAATATAAGATACAGAAATATGGCTTTTATGTCAATGAACTAACATCATTGAGGGCTTAAATGTTTAACATGATTTGCAAATATTATCTCATATTACCTGAGATAATAGAAGAAATTTTTTTTTACAATTTTCTAATATAAAAATAAACTTCAAAACTAAAACTTAACCAGAAGGAAAAATAAAAGTAAAACCATAGAGTAATTTTTGGTTTTAGGTATTTTTCACCCACAAAACTCAGTTTCTACACCAACCTGCTTTTCTCCTATTTTCCATTACTTTCTTTTGATGCTACAATTTAATGACGAGGTTATTTGTGCTTTTGCATTTAAAATTTTATAAGCTTTTCTCCAGATTTTGTTCAAATTTTTCATCCTCCATGAAGACTTTGTATTCCATGAAAACTTACTTTATTCTACTGCTTATAATATTTATTTTCATGTTTCTGCACTCAAATTGCACAGTCTTTTCCCAGTGGTATTTACCTGCTGTCTGATTATTTTATGTTCTGTTTTCTCTCTCATACTAGTTTACAAGCTTTGGAAGAAAGTTGTGTCTCTTACAGAGACTCTCACAGCTACTACCGAAACAATTTTAGAAATAAAATTAATTGATTCATTTCACATTAGCAAATATAAATTAATGCCAACATATTTATCCTTGATTTTCTTTGTTATATTAAAAAAAAAGATTCAAAGTCTTTTATAAAATTTAACTATTTGCATCCAGAATAGGTCTCCGTTTTTCTCAAATACCAACAAAACAAAAATATAGGAGATACATCATTTGATTTCTAAACTTCTTTAATTAAATATCCCTGTTGGAACTTTGCCAAAAACTAAGATAAGCAATCACTATATTTGAGCCCTCTGTCTCCAATGAGTGCATTGTAAATCCCAGCATCACACATTAATCCTGTCACGTAAATAAGATGTGCTGGTTGCACAAAGTTAATGATTGTTGTATTTGAACTACCCTAAAAAGAAAATGATGTTTGCCATTGAGGCCTCTGTAAAAACCTATAGGACACGGTCACGTGAGCTGATGTGCTTTATATTCCAACAGCAGCATGAACTTAACTCTATAACCAATATTATGAGGACTATTCTAAGCTATTTTTTCCTGGAATATAAGGCTTAAGATACTTAGTATGTGTTTTCTGTGTTTTTTCAGTTTAAAATCTCAAAATCTCACTAGTGTGGGGTTTTGTTCATTTGTGTTTTGTTTGTTTTTAAGAGAAACATCATTGATAAAATCAGAAGACATACTCATTTCTGTGTATCTTCCTATTAGTAATACGAACCCACAATTTGATTGGTACCAGGGCCTAGCTAAAGAGAGTCTAGCTCATTTCTCTGTTATCAACTTGCCGTCTTACAAATATCCTGGCTGGGCGCAGTGGCTCACGCCTGTAATCCCAGAATTTTGGGAGGCCGAGGAGGGCAGATCACCTGAGGTCCGGAGTTTGACACCAGCCTGGCCAACATGGTGAAATTCCGTCTCCACTAAAAATACAAAAAAATTAGCCAGACGTGGTGGTGCGCTTCTGTAATCCCAGCTACTCGGGAGGCTGAGGCTGGGAAATCTCTTGAACCTGAGAGACGGCGGTTACAGTGAGCCGAGAATGCGCCATTACACTCCAGCCTGGGCAACACAGCAAGACTCCATCTCAAAAAAAAAAAAAAAAAAGAAAGAAAACCTCGTCTGCGCCTATTCCTTAATAGACTCCAGTTTTTAAATATTCAACAAATAGTTGTACTACCTGTAAAATATCTTAATTTGAAACATTACTCTCTCTTTGCTACCTCATAGTGTACCAAATCATTCCCAATGAAACTCAAAGCTCAAGTATTTTTATCCATATCTGTTCCTCCAAATTTTGGACCTTTCACCATTCTGTCAATTGTCCCTTCTGTTTACTTCTCTTGTTTATGAATTAGACTTCGTAATCTATTTTAGTAATTTCTAATTTTCATAAGGCCTAAAGCACTAGACTCTCCTTCCATCGTGAACTCACCTGGACATTCTTCAATCCTGGTTAAACCCACCTCTCCTCTCACTCCGTGAATGTATCTGCATCAATACTTAATCTTACAACAAATATGGCGGCGGCGGCCTTGGCGGCGGCAACTTAGACGCGACGGTACGCCGCAGCGGCGGCGTCCGTAGCGCGGGCGTCCGTAGCGGCAGCGTCTGCGGTGGCGTCGGCAGCGGCGTCGGCAGCGTCGGTGGCGATGAAGAAGGCCGTGGAGTTTACTCGGTGCGGTTGTCAAAAGCTGGAACAGATGGTGCTCAAAATGGACTTGATCACCCATCTGTTGAAGTTTCCCTGGATGAAGACTCAGGAATGTTAGTAGAAGAGTTTGAAAGGACCTTTGATCCGAAGCTCAATTTGTCAGTACTGCAACTATCCCAGCAAAGGAACAGCCCAGCTTATTGAACACATCAGAATCCACACAGGGGAAAAACCTCACCGATGTCACCTTTGTCCATTTGCATCTGCTTATGAGAGTCATCTGGAAGTCCATATGCGTTCTCATACTGGAAAAAAAACCATACAAATGTGAATTACATTCCTTCTGCTGCAGTGATCGGAGTAACCTGTCCCATCATCGAAGGTACAAGCATAAAATTGTATCAATTAAAGGTACTAGATCTTTCAAAATTGTTTTATTGAAAAGTTAATACAGTTTAAAAAGTAAATTTAATTTTTATTTATTTTGTAGAAATAGGGTCTCATTCTGTCATTGAGGTTGGAGTGTATTGGCATGATCATATCTCACTGTAACCTTGAATTCATGGGCTAAAGCGATCCTCCCACCTCAGCATCCTGAATAGCTAGGACTATAGGCATGCACCACCATGCCCATCTAATTTTTACAGTTTTCTAGAGACAAGGTTTTACTGTTTCCAAGGCTGGTTTCAAAGTCCTGGCCTCAAGTGGTCCTGCTGCTTCAGTCTCTCAAAGTGCTGGGATAACAGGTGTAAGCCACTGAATGCAGCCAATACATTTTAAATTTGCCAAATTAAATGGCAAAATCTTGTTCGTCACCTTAACTGTCTTCTCAGTATTAATGGTCTTACTCAATTTTTCTTATTTTTGAAAAATACAGGATATCTCCATATACTCATAGCTCAAATAAAATTTTTAGTGGTGACAACCTTGTTTTTTGTTTTTTCTTTTCTTGTATCCCAGGCTGGGGTGCAGTGGTATGATCACAGCTCACTGCAACCTTTGTCTCCCAGGATCAAGCAATCTTCTCACCTCAGCCTCTCAAGGAGCTGGAACTGCAGGGTTGCACTACCATACCCAGCTAATTTTTGTATTTTTTGTAGAGACAGGTTTTCACCATGTTGCTCAGGCTGGTCTCAAACTCCTGAGCTCATTCAGTCCTCTGGCCTCCACTTCCCAAAGTTCTGGATTACAGGTGTGAGTCTCTGAGCCCAGCCCTATCTAGGGTTTTGTTTTTGTTTTTCATTTGTATTGTACAACTGATAGATCAATATCAATGGATTGATAGTCTAAGGGTCAATAAATTAATGGATCAATAAGAAATTCAAAATCTATCCTGTATTTAACACTTACTATTTACAACTAGTATTCTGGGAAAACAACAATATTCTCACTTGGGTAACTCTAATTGCTGTCTAACTTGGTTTAATTAATTTACTCTTTCTTCCTTGGACATTATTCTCCATATATTGATATTTAAAATAACTTAAGGAATACTCATGTTCAAATGTAATCAGACTTACTTTGTTAAAATAAAATGTCAAGTTCTTACCTAGAACACTAAAGTCATACCTGGTCTTGTCCTGCTCACCTTTCAAATTTATATTTACACTTCTAACTCCCCACATTAGCAAATTTGTTTTCCTGGGGTTTTTCCCCGTAAAGTTGTTAAAATATATCCAATACTCCAATGAGAGTCTGTCTTTTCAGCTTAGGCTTCCGTAACAAAATACCATAGGCTGAGTAACTTAAATTACAGACATATATTTCTCACAATTCTGGAGGCTGGGATATTTGAGATCAACCTGTCAGCAGGCTTTGGTGAGGGATCTCTTCCTGGTTTGCAAATGGCTACGGTCTTCTGTGTCCTCCCATGGCAGAGGGAAGGAGAAAGCAAGTTGTCTCTGTTTTTTTTCTAATAAGAATACTAATCCAATGATGAGGACCCCACCCTTGTGACCTCATCTAAACCTGAGTAATTTCCAAAGGAATTACCTCCATGTACTGTCACATTAGAGGTTCAAATATGATGAACCACTAATTGTGGGGGGAGGGGGCAAAAAATTCAGTCCATAACAGGAGCTGATCATCTGCTCAAATTATTCTTAATGTAGATGTTGACATGTTCTTGCCTTACTCATGTCTTGCTCAAATATGCTCAAATAAGGTATACAACATATACCTTATGTTGTAATGAGAAATGATTGTTGTATATCTTAACTAAAGCAAATATACCCTACCTAACACTTATGTTCATTCCATATCTCCTTATCTTTTGTATTATGAATGTAATGCTAGTTGCTTTGACACGCAACCTTCCTACCAGTGTCAGAATCTTAATACAATAGGAGGGTTTTTCTCATTCATATAAAACCCAGTAAGCACCAAGACAAAGAGGCAGGATGATCTTTGCTTGGAATGTATTTCTTGGGTTCAGCTGATGGAGCTTTAGCTTTCTGTAACACACAGCTACTAAGATCCCTTAGGCACAGACATTGAGTCATCACTGTGGAAGGGAAAGCAGGGAGGACTTTGTGGAAGTCATTTGGCTCTGACTAGAGGTGGTAGGTATAGCACACTTGGATGCTCATTCCAGTGTCTTTATAGCTCAATTACCTGTTCCCATCTATATGTAAGAGAAGGAGAGATTATGAAGAGTGGCTGGGCAAGTGCTCTGGGTGTTTTTTAATGGCTCTCAAATGTGTAAGAGGAGCCCAAATCTTTGGAGTGCTGACAAGCACCAAAAATTTCTTCATTACACCTATACCTACAAGTATAGCAGTATGTGATGTGTATTACTTATTTCACCTACTAAAGTAGAAATTTCATATTGGCAGAGAATTTTGTCTATCTTATCTATGTTTTATATATACTGGGCTCATTTCTTATTAAAAATTCATTTTTAGTTGAATGACTGACTGAACATAATGTTGTACTACCCTAAATCACATTGGAATTATCAGTTCTTTAAGGATTGTTTGCTTTGAAAACAATTGGGCCTGATAAGATAATTTTCTATAATTAAAAAAAATCATTGTGCTTAAACTGATAATATCTCTTTCGGTCGATCTTAGGAAAGTATATCTTCTTAGAAAATTGTCCAGTCCTCCTAATTTTAAAATGCATTTGTACAGAGTGGTAGAAAATATTTTCAGAATCATAGTAATGATGTGATGTGACATCCAGAAACTTCTTCAGGAGTGAGGCACTCATTTTATCAGCTGTCAGGAATATTGCTTGAAAGGGACACAACTGAATCCCTCTCCAGTATTTTCTCTCCATAGGAGAAAGATTCGAATCAGAGTTTACCCCTCGTTGGCAGCAGCCTGCCTATGAATGATTAGTTCACAGCGATGTACAAAAATCTTGCCCTCTTTACTCAAGTGGAAAAACTGAAAGGTCACCAAGCCTCAGTGCTTACAAATGGATTGGCTGAGGCCTCTGCTGCAACATCACTGCAGTTCAACTTCTATGTTTAATTGGGCTTCCTATATTTCAGTTCAACTTCTATGTTTAATCCTGCTTCCTATATTTCTCTCAGTAATTGTTCTTAAAAATTAGTCACAGATAATATAACCTGTGCTGAAATCTAAAATATAATAGGTTATTTCCTAGTCAAACCAAACTATAGCAATTCATTGTAAAGATTGCTTTAGGAAGCAGACTCTAAAGTGGGATTTTTGAGTTGGATCATTCACCAGCCAGATGCCAGAGAAACCCTCACCATGGATACAAATACAACATTGATAGCTCCTGGCATAAGATTGCAAAGCAATTTATACATATTTCATGAGTGGTAAAGTGAGAAGGGAATCACAATAAAGAGGAATGTGCTGGCCATTGAAAGATATTAGGCCTTTGAGTAACTATGGTAATTATAAAGATCATGGTATCAGATATCTGTTTCTGGATTCTCAAAGCACAGGTAACAGACAATGAGAGACTGAGCATTATTTCTCACAAATGTAAGGTGAAGTGTGATAGCCGTTTCCTCCTTGGCAATATATAAGTAACAGAAATTTCCTGCAGCCAGAGGATCAGACACAGGATTTAATTATAAGAGTAATAAATCTTCAGAACAGGTTGAATTCTCAACCTGGACAGGTCTTCTACAGCAAAACTAAACCTTAACTGAAAAGATGCAGGGCCCTAGAACTTAAGGTGAGAAAATCTGGGTAGAAGTTCTTGAAAACTGTGAATTTTTAGGTTTTCTTGGAGCCTCTGGGCTGAGAGAAGTAGCTCAAAACAGAATAGTATAAGATAGTACTTCTTCTTTGCTCAGTAATAGTTCAAAACGTCTGTACTGCAGGAAAAGTCTGTGACCTTCTCAAGATCTTTTCCCACCTCCCCTCCTGACCACCAGATCAGTAACTGAGTAAAGTCACAAAATAATACAGCTGGGAAGTGCTAGTCTTTGTAAAGAAAGAAAAGAGCTATACACTCAAAGACATGTAGTCATAAGAAACATGTAGTAGCAGGAGCTTTGACACAGAGGTAGCCAATTCAAGTGAAATGGAACATAAAGTTGTTGATTAGAAAACGTGTTGCTGAGTTTAAGAACTTAACTTTCTGGGAGGAAACCCTGACATATTGCTAGGTTGACTACTGGCAAATGTGACTGGCATTTTAAATGAGTTAGAAATGCTTTCTCTTGTATCAAAAATGATAGAGAAAAGAAGAAAAATGATAAGAGATCTACTAACATGGGTCTCCCATGAAGTCACATTCTAACAAGGGGCTCACTTTACAGCAAAGGAAGTATGACCATGGGTACAAATAATTGAATCCATGGATGTCATCATCTAATTTATTATTGAGAAGCTGATGGTCAGATAGAGAGATGGAACCATCTTTTGAACATGCAGCTCTGCCACCTTTTTAATAATTATACTCTGCATCCATTTAAATCTAGTAGTAAAGAAATTTATTTGGTCTTTGTTTAATTATATTATAAAATATTTTCACATACATTACAAACACACACATATACGTATATATATCCCCACGTGGATTGTTTTCCTTGTACTATGTTGTCTTGCATTATTTAAGACAGTTTAGATTTTTTGCATGGTCGACACTTCCAATATATAATATTTATAGATTTCCTAGGATATTGTATTCTCTTATCCATGCTTCTTCTCCTTCTCTAACTTTTATTTTTACCTAATGTAAATATTTATATTAATATTTAACTTTAATTACTAAATTATGTTCATATAGATTTTAAGACATAATACTTTGACATAGTAATTATTTAACCTGAAGTTACAGCAAGCTTATCCTTTTTCACCTTCTCTTCTTATCACTCTTCATATATATTAAGTGCATTATGATATCCAGTAACAATTAACCAGCTCTGGCCCAAGCTATTTAGGGAACTTTTTCAGCATTTAGTGGGCTGTATCTCCAACAGGATTGAATAGTAGCTTAGAGAGGGGACCTCATTCCTTGGGAAGTCTTCCTCAGCCCTGAGATATTTTTAGAGCTCTACTTTTACCTTTAAAGTTATCCTTCTGATACAGCTAATAAATGTTTATATGACACATTCTTTTTCAAATTACAGTGTCTCCTGAATGAATATTGATTGATATGGATTTATCAGATTTTGTTTTCTCTTACACATCCTTAGATAATACTGAATATCCTTTCTCTCATTCTAGGGAGAAGTGCTTGATTCAAATTTTTGACTAACTCTAGCTCCAGCATATTTATTGTCTTCTCATTTTAACCAGCTTCATCTTTTTTTAGAAAAAATTCAGAAGTATATAGCAGCATTTAAAGAAATATGGTGTTTTCAAATTTGGACTGTCTGCTCATTTTGTTTCAAATTTGTTGATGTAGTTGTTTTCTTTTATTCGCATTGTTGCTCTGTATGATCTAGAGGAAGGTAGATGCTGCCATGTTCCTCTTGGAAGATCTACCCAGTAAAGTTCTTTATCTGATTGGAGACCTATTTTATGTACTACTGTTTCTAAAATTCAGCTAGTTGGACAAGAGTGTCCAGGGAGAAAGTGAGAAATTAAGGTTTGTTAGATTTTTTCTGAAATGCTAATAACAGCAGAAACAGAGTAAAAATGGCTATATCATTATACAAATTGGGTATGAACAGTTTGATTCCAAAATAAGGACCATTTAGTTAAATATAAAATTCAAGCTGTTATTCCTGAAGAGCTTATCTTAGGGCAAAGCCTTGAAGCTCAGCCAGGGAATGATGGCAGTAGATAGTATCCATATGGGAATGAGTTCTCTGGAAACCTAAAGTGTAGAAGGTGAAAGTAATTCATGAATATTTTAATAGGCATAAAAGCACTTATTTAGGAAGTGTGCATACTAAAAATCTCCTACTGAAGAGCAATTTTTTTTTCATTCTTTATAAACATATTTAAAATAGCTAGGTTTCTATCACAAACTAGCTCCCAATAAAGGAAACAAAAACACATAAATTGGTATAGAGCATTTAGGTTTATATTAACTACTACTACATAGATTTATTACTTTTTTTTGTAACTGGCCCAAACCTTATATTTAATTATAAAGGATATGACTTTAAATTTAGTTTTCTGATCCTCTGGAAAAAGAATCTATATTCTTTCCAATATATGTCTTAATTATAAATAATTTTGTTTCTTAGAGTAGATGTTATGTGTCTAAAATTTCTCTTTAATTCTTTTTGGCCCTCTATGCATGTATAAAATAGATAGATAGTGATGTGAGATAATATTTAGCTCTACAAAGTTTAAGTTCCATGAAGGATATGTAACTGTGCTTTGTCATATAGCAATGAACATTTTATAAATTGGAAATATGAATGATAGAAAATATTATAGTCATATTGGCAGATTTTAGCATATCCAGAAAATTACTCTGTAACTATGACAAATTATGTCTATGGAATGGACCAAGGTTCTGGTTTTAATAATAGATAACTAATAATTATGGAAAAATGAATCATGAAGGAAAACATGGAGACTATCAAGGGAAATAGATCGTTGATGAAAAATTGCAAATTTATACCCTCGTCAGAGGAAGACATTCAAAAGTTGGGAATGGGAAGGGTTGAGGTGAAAGACGAGTTCATTTTTGGATTTATTGAATTTTATTCACATAGTAATAATCTCCTGTAGTCTATTAAGAGTTTGCAGTGAATAAAGATATCCCTTGCCAAAGTAAAATCCAAGGCATATTCCATTGCTGGAGTAACTTGCTTAATATACAGCAGAGTCCAAGAATATAATACAGACCAGGTCAGGGATTGCAATTGAGAAGTGGGGAAATTAAAAATAAATCAAAGAACCAAGCTAGAAAGATAAAAACCAGTTTAGTTGAAGAAAATGTGATAGCAACCTCTTCCCAGCTAAGAATAAGTACTAAGTACCCAACACTGTAAAATGAAGTTGTTTCAATTTTTCATAGCACCGTTATATCCCAGGATGACAATCACGATCAAATTGGTAGTGCTAGAGAGTATATAGTAACTAGATTGTTGAGGCATAAAATAACAGATAGAGTGCAATAGAATTAGCAGAACATAATGATTGAGACTGAAACACAAAAGAAAAAAATACCTGTTTGAGGAATTTTCAGGATATCAGCCCAATATAGCTGAAAAGCATTCAAACTACTTTGTCTCTACTTGCTCAATGGAAAATGACTGGGTTGAGATAGATATCTCACAAACACTCCAGCTTTAATGTTCTTTGATTCTGTATCAAAAAATAGTAATTTGCTTCATAGGATTTCATATTCAAAGCCTGATATCATAAAATGCCATAAGAAAAGTGACTTTATAAGAATATAGAGACTGTTTCTTCAGTATACTTGCTTAAATATATCCCTAAATTTTACTTTTAAAATGTCAAACATGATGGCTCACACCTGTAATCCTAGCACCTTGGGAGGTTGAGGAAGGAGGATCACTTGAGCCCAGCCTCAGCAACATAATGAGAGCTAGTCTCCTACCAAAAAAAGTTATTGTCCAGAGGGGAATCATGAGACATTCATAGCTTTGTTTTAGTTGGAAAGAATAGAGCCTTGGGGGGAAACAAATGAATATTGTCATAAATTTAATTTAGTTCAATAAACACTTAAGACATTGTACTACTCCTCAACACTACAAATACTAAAATTATATAATATAGTACCTAAAGTGATTTATAATCTTCTAGCCCTGAAAAGAAATTTATATTGGTTTAAAAATCTACAGTATATTAAGTCTAAATTAAACTAGGTTTATATAAAATCTGTTTATACTTTAAAACATTTGTATGACATTAAGAAAATTCAAGATGAAATGGGTTAAAATGAAAAGGACAGAGATGTAGAGTAAATAGTAAAATACAAATTAACCACAGAATATAATAACATTTGGACAAGGCATTAAGAGAAATTTATTTTGAAGGAGCACATTTAAAATGCAATATAAAATAACAAAGACATTTTAAATGCGTGGATAATGGGATAAGAAATTAAAGGGATGTCCCAAAGCCTGAAACTTTTAAGAAAGATGCAAATCTAAAAGAATTTGAGTATAGTAAAACTTAACTACATTTTAAGAATACCTGTCAGTCCCTTGTGGTCTAGCATCTGAACTTTAATGTACAAAGCAGAGGAGACAGCAGATGGGTTTTGTTAAAATCGGTGTCTCCAGATTTAAGTTCAGACCCATAAAGGGGATATGAAAAGGGCACTGTAATTGCTTGAAACAAAATAAACCTTGTTCCATAGAGAGACTCATGTGTTAGCTCTTGTTAATCCTCTTCGGGTCTTAAATAAAACCACACACTTACGTAGGTGAATTGAATCTAAAAATATAGTCCCAAACACCAACTCCACAGTTTGGTTAAAAGAGGACCCAGGTTGGAGTGCACCTAAGTATCAGGCAAAAGCAAATAAAAAGATTTTAGAATAATAATACATCTTGAAGTTAGGTTGAAAAGAATCCCCATAGAAAATATTTCAGAAATACACTATTCCAGAATATCAAAACATAACAAAAAAATTGATTGCAGACTGATAGCTCTTAAAATATATGGGTATAGAAAATTCTAAAATAAAATTATTTTAAATGTTATACTAAGCAAATCTAAATCTAAAGTGGTATAATACGTCAAGTTTTGTTCCCAACCTCCACCTGCAAATTTGTAGTTTGAAGCCCTAAGCCTCCTCATGACTATATTAGAGCTATGGCTTTTAAGATGGTGATTAAGGTTAAATGAGGTCACAAGGGTGGATCCCTGAGCTGATAGAATTGGTGCCCTTTTAAGAAAAGGAAGAGTCACTAAGGCTATCTATCTACCATGTGAGGACCCAGAGAGAAGGCAGCCATCTACAAGCCAGAAATTCATCCATGACTAAAACCTAGACATGCTAGCAAGTTAATCTCAGATTTCACATCTAGACTTACCTCAGACAGATCCAAAAACTGATCTTCCAGTATCTAGAACTGTAGGAAAATTCATCTCTCTTGTTTAAACTACCCAGTCTATAGTTGTTTTGTTATGGCATTAAAAGCTGACTAATACAGATGGTATATCAGTTTAGTTCCAATCAGGAAAAAAAATTACACAATAATTTGAAAAACAGATGCTTGTATCAAAGTTATTAAGTATAATGGAATATTAGGTTAATCAGTGATTAGTGATTAGAAAATAAGGAGAATGCTAAAGAATACAGAATCAAATATAAAAGGAACAGCCACTTCCAGTAGGATAAGATGAAACATGCATGGAAGAGTTTCTGTAACCCAGGGCTTATGTCCAGATCCTGCTGAAGAAGGCATGGCCATAGCTTACTGGATGGTAGAGAAGTAAATCACTGTGGTATTATACTATGAAATGTGCTGAAAATCCACTCTCCAGGTTATCAGGGAAGGACTAGAGGTACTCTAGTCCTCTGCAAGATAAGATAGATGCTGGAGGAGGACATGGGCTACTCAGTACTGCTGACCGCTGTGAAGGATAAGGGTACTAGAGAGGCCATGTGCACTACATGAGCCAGGGATGGGAAGAAATCAACACATTCTGTAGAAGCCTGTTAAGTGAGTAAACCCTTTATTCCAACAATGACTTATTAGGATACTCCACCCACCAAGCTTAACATAGTGCCCAGAGGAAAAGAAAAAAATATTTAAGGGCCATATATTTATTTTCACAAAGCAGATATTACAGCTACATTTGAAGCGGAGGCAATGCATTCATGACTGAAGTTCCTGGTATAATAGCTATTTTGATGTATAAAATCTTAAAAACTAAAAGTTTAGCGGAGGTAAACAGTAATGCATAGCAATAGAATTTTCAATTCACTTGAACAGTGTTAACAATTCCAAGTAAATTGATTTTCAATATACAAAATAATTTACCTTGAAAATATTTGAAGAAAAAATTAATATAACTCCAAAGAGAATTGAATAGCTCCATAATTGTGGAATAGCTCCATCATTGTTGTGGAGTATTTTAACATATTTATCTTTTTAGTAAAAAGTAAAGAGATATAATAGTAATTTGACTGTAAAGGCTTTGAAAAATGACATTAAGGAATACTAACATACATACAGAGAAAATTACATTCCATTCTTGTAGAATACATTTTTATTCTTCACAAGTAGTACCTGTACAAAATAACACATACAAGCTAATACCACAAGTTACAAAATTTTAAATATTGGAGTTTACAGACTTTATCCAATAAAAGAAAGTCATCTTAGAAAGCAGAAACAAATCAATAACAACAAAGAGAAATTCCATCTGTTTGAAAACTAGAATGTGTTATCCTAAAGAATGTATGGGTCAAAGATGAAATGATAATTATAATTAGGATGTGCTTAGAATTGAATAATAATTAAAGCAGTACATATCAAATTATGCATAACACTGTTAAAGTAGTACTTTAGAGAGAAAATACCAGGCATTCAAGTTCCCAGATACCTTGAAATCAAAAAATAAAAGGCAAGTGAACTATTTTCTCTGCCAACTGGATATAGAGAATATTGAAAGAAAAAGTGAGAAAACATGTGGAATCATTCCAAATACTGGTGACAACATCTGCAGCATGATATCCAATTCCCAAGCATGGCATGTGAGTTGGTACTGTGTCCATGTGGGCTCCAATATCACTGCTGAGTCTACAGCAGCTGGTACTCAGGCCATCAAAAAGTCATCTTCTCTGAAACACTTGCACAGTCTCATTTGGGCCTTGATCTGACTGGGATCTTTAAGACCAGCTTTCTAGTCTTGCAGAAGGATTCTGTAAGCACTAGGATTTCCTTTCCATAATGTTCACTTCTGTTCTAATCATCCAGAGTCAGCTTCTGTTGCTTGAAACTTTTAATCCTGACTGGTATCTTTAGTTCTTAAATTCCTTTAGTTCTTAAATTAGGTTAAATCCTTCAGTTCTTAAATTAGGTTTTCTACTAACCTTCATATTCACCAAATCTCCTTCAAGTCTTATTTTCCTTTGGAACAATTATTAAAGTTGATGTGTATTATACTTATTTCTCTAAAATGTGTCTTCTGGTGAAGTATACTAAGTAATGTCCCATCCCTTTTTTTTTTTTGTCATAGTATACCCATTGACTGTCATCTGTTTAGTTAACTATTTACTTAGCTAAGGAATCCATTATGTACTGAATGGTCTGCCAGGTTAATGATTCTATAACTTCATATTTATTGAGATTCAATTTACAGAAATTATTGTTTTTTGGAAAGAATATAGGAGATAAACTCAGTTATAGGCTTGAATTTAAACTCTGCCAATAAATAAATGACTGATACTCAGAAATTTATTTATCTCATTTTTAAAACCTGTTTTCTTACTTAGAAAATGAAGATAATTGCCTCTCATATGTTTTTCTTGGGAAGATACTCTGCCCAATGTATAATTGGTTATCAACAGTTTTTTTCCCTCCATAACATCCTTCATAATATTCATTGATCATTCAGCAAACTTCAGTTGATTAATAATGTGTGAGTCCAACTCTGTATTTCTTGCTAACATATTTTTCTTTTTATGTGCTTTAACTCTGTAGATTTTATTGATCATGTAACTCTTAAGAAAAGATCAAAGATCTCTTCCTGAGCCAACTAAATGGTCTCATGAGAGATGGGACCTGTATTTATAACCTGATGTACACTAGCAAAGCAACTATTCTTAATGTTATCTTAATCAGACATTCTACTATTTCTCTGTAAATTTATTCAAATAACTAATTTCAGTATGCTTTATTGATCTGATCCCAAATACTTTGCCTGTTAACATAAAAATAATTCACATGTGAATTTTTTTTAATTCTGAAGTCTTCTTTAAAGAATTTTTTATGATTTGTTGCTTACAAATAATTTAAAACATTTATTGTTATATGAATTTTAATGATTTCTATTAGTTTTCAAGGCCTGGAAACAAAAAGAGTAACACTAAAGGTAGAAAACATATATTCTAGGACTTTTCTCCCTTTGTATAAGTTAGGAGCTCAGTGTCCCTGGCTCAAATATCTTCTTTCTGACACCCAAGGGGATAAAAATCATACATCATCTTATATCTTTTTAATCTATAATTCTTTCATTGATATTTCCTGCCAAGGAAGCTGAGCACACTATGTCATGATTGTATTGCTTCTAATGGTAAGGTGAGCTCTATCAGCATCTTCCAAAAAACTCACCTTATCTGAAAATGCCTTCCTCTACTAGCTTTTCTCCTTATTGGTCTTTTCAAAATTTGCCCCCAGATTAATTAGTATCACAAATAAAATTACTAAAACCAAAACATTCTTAATATCAACAAAACAATAGAATAGTTAGAATAAAATCAAAAAAAGTTCAAATTTAAAATGGGCAAAATATTTGCATAGACATTCTATGCAAATCATAAAGGTCATATATGAACAGGAAATGCACACATGAAATGAGGTGTCACTGCAGAAAAGGGGTGTCAAACCTCAATGAGATATCACTGTATACCACTTCACCAGTTATTAAAAAAGACAGACACTGCAATATATTGGAAAGGATATAGAGAAACTGAACCAATTATTCATTACTGGTAAAAATGTAATATATTAATCTTACCTTGGAAAACAGTTTGGAAGTTTCTTAAGTTGGTAAATATAAACTTGCTATATGACCCAACAATTTCCTCTCCTAGAAATCTAAGAAAAACATAAACATATACCCACACAAAGACATGTGCACAGAATTTTATGGCATCCTTTTTCATAATTTTAAAACTGGAAATAACTCCTATGGCAATTAACTGATGATTGAATTTAAAAGCAGTATATCCACACATTGGAATATTATTGAGCAGTAACAGAAAATAAACTTCTTATACATGCAGTAACCTGGGTGGATCTAATAAATTACACTAAGTGAAAGAACCATAATGCAAAAGATCACATATTGTATTATTCAATTTTTATGAAATGTCCAGAAAAGGCAAATCCATAGAGACAAATAGAGTAGTGGTTTTCTGGGTTGTGGGTGCAAGTGATATTAACTGCAAAAGATCACAAGATAATATTTAGTGTGATAAAAATGTGATAAAACTAGATTGTATTGTGGTTGTACAACTCTATAAATTTACTTAAAATTTACTCATTGAAATTTACACTTACAAGGGGTGAATTTTATTTGTAAAGATATACATCAATAAAGCTATTATAATATACAAATGTGCACAATATCATGGTATTTATACTTCTGTGTATTAGAGCAACTCATAGAAAAACTTCTTTTGTTTGTAGTCCCTGGCTACATAAAAATTTAGACACCAATTTTGAGATTGGGAGGTAAGATAAGGAGGGATATATTTGGTCAAATTAGGAAACCAATACCAACTCTTGCCTCTCCATACTTTTCCTTCCCCCAAGAATTCTGTGCAAGCTCTGCCATGAAAATTGACATAATATCTCTGGGAGAATACTAAATGGATGGAGGCCTAGTTGAAATAATATTGACCATGAGTTTATAATTGTTGAAGCTGGGAGAATTTTATGGTGATTCATCATACTATTGCCTTTACTTTTGTATGTTTTTGAAATTTTTTATACACTGTGTTTAAATATGTAATAAAATGAAATGATAAAAAAACTACTTATTATACATGCTCAAACTTGATTGACTTTACACTTTAGGTTCAAGTATAGGCCCCCTAGTGTGTACTTAAAGTGACTTAATGTCTCAAAATAACATTATTTAACAAGGCAAGAAAGCAATTAGCACAAGAGTTATCCATTTTATTTATTAAATATTCTATTATTCTATGTCAAACATGACAAAATACCCTTTGCTAACATTAAAGATAATGTGGAAGTATGGCAGAAATTTCCCTTAATTGACTTCTGAAATTAATTGCTGCCAAGATTCAAAGAATTCGTTAAAAAGACACATTCCTTCTTTCACTTCATAAAGACTTTTAAGGTATTTGTGTTTTTTTGGTTAAACATGATATGTTAGACTGTGTTGGACTGTCAATGCTCAGGAACATACCAGAGAAGTGCCTGCTGTTCAGTTATTGCTTACCCTGTTCTATCACACATTCCCCTTTTTATTCTGTAACATCATAGTATGACTGGAAAAAAAAAATCACATAGTGATCTCTGAAGATTGCCTCCCTAAATGCTGTAGGATAGGTCAAAAGACATCCTTGAGAATTGTATTTCCTTTCCTGGATGAAAGAAGTAGTAGAAAAGAAACAAATCCCTATTAGGGGAAGAGAAACAATGCTTTTGGGTCCAAAAAGTGATAGATGATTCCTCATCAACCCTGAGAGGCTGTTGTATGTTTGAGCTCCATAAGACCTAACAGAAATTTATGCTTCTGACTCAAGCCTAGATATCAGTACCAACTGAATGAACAATATGCTGAGGGATTTGCTTTTTGCCATGATAGTTCTGCTTCAGCATTCACAGATCCGCCAGAGCAGCAGGCAAATGTTTTACTCTCCCTCCAGGGATAGCCTAATAGTTTACAGAAAATTTATCTTCCATTAGCCAAATATTCTACTGCAGTAAACTTTGACTTCTACTTTCCTGAGAATCATGTGTCTTGCAAATGTTGTCAGAGTGTAAAAATCACGTTTGCCAGTTATCAGTGTACCATGTTATATCTGAGAGGTGACAGAAAACGGAAGAGTATTAATTTAAGGGCCTGGAAGTTTTTCCACTGAGCATAACCATGGATAGTCAGATCACTTTAGCTATTTCATTCACATGACACATTAAGAGCAATTCTTCCCATTCACCAGCAACTGCCTGTGTAGTTGTATCAACATAGATTGGAGCTAGATTTTATATCCTTTTCACTCCTGGACACAGCAAAGATGTCTTAGAATGTTAGGATTCCTATAATGGGGTAGGATTAAAAGCTTTGTATGAGAAGTAGGATGGACTTCTATATATTTTTTACAGCAATTTTAAAGCTAGAATATTTCAGCTTTTGGGATGAACTAGAAGACATTAATTATGCCCTAAATCTGATCGACAAACACTTTATTTACTAGAAAATTCTGCTGTATTTAAAAAAATTAGGCAAAATTGCTCTAGATGTTCAAGACATCATTTAAAAAAACTAAGTAAAAATCATGAATATTTGATTTATAGTATATGGTAGTCTTATTATTCAAAACCTAAAAATAGGTATACAATGAATCATTTGACTTGAGTTTGGCTTCTGTATTCTTCATTACGAAGTCTGCAGCTCAGAGCAAAGTGCTCTCAGTTACCTGACAATTTCTTCTTCTGTGTTTAACAGTGCAGCAGCTCATCCCTTACTCTGCCTTATGAAGGTTTTCATAAGGACCTCATCTTTTTCTCTAACCCTATAAATAATTTTTGCTTAGTTTGTAATACTTATAGCATTACACTAAAATAAACTGATTGCATTCAATTTATTCTACAAGATAGCATGTTTTAGTCATAGTAGTTAATAATTATTTGCAGAAATGGCTTTTATGTGAACTGCAATAATTATAGAAAACTTGGCGTTTACTGAATTCTATCTATGGCCTGAGACTGGACTTGCAGCAATACCTTCTTTTCATTGAACTGTATAAAATAATTCATTTTTTCTAAATTCTAAAATATTTTGGTCTTCTTTAAATCTTTTTCAGTTTTTTTCCTTTAGTATCGGGGAACATATTTTTAATATACTCACCATGGGTCACTGAGGTTCAAATTGCTTTTGCATCTTCTAAGATCCTGGGTGAAAGCAAAGTTCAAGCTGCTTTTGTTCATAGATTTTTTTGATCATTTGGACATTTTATCTTTTGGGTCTTTGGAAGTCCCTGTATTCTTTACCTCTTGGATTGTTCCTGTCATAAAAAAAAGTCTTGTTCTTATCATTTTTCAATAATTACAATAAATATCTTGTGTTCATATAATGGTTTATATTGCAGAATTAATTTATTAAATACTAACTTATTTAAACATCTTTGAAACACTATGATGAAAAACAGAAGTAGATAAATGACCTGCTTAATGTCACATAATAAGTAATAGATTCTAGATTCAAACCTTGGCCCTGTGTTCCTAAACCATTTTGACTCCAAGAATAAATCTTTGTCTTACAATCCACAGTTACTTCAAGAAATAAATCTTTGTATGCTTTTGGTTATCAGGGTTTTAATGGCCTCATAAAATGAGCCGGAAACTGCTTCCTCCTCTCATTTCTGAGAGAATTGGGTAAGATTGCACTTATCTTTTTATTGAACATCTGTTAAAACATGCTTTAAAACTCTCTAAGCTCAGTGTTTCTTTGAGGACAGACGTTCAATGAAGACCATTTATTTAATGATATGGGTTCATTTAGTTTTTCTCTTCTTTTTGAGTCAGTTGTGCCAATTTATATTTTTTACATCATTATCTTTCACACTTATTTTCTAGATGTATCAGGCAATTTTTTTCATAGTTTTAAATTTTCTAATATTTATTGAAACTTTGTCTCCTCCTTTTATTACAGTGTTCTAGCTCCAGATCTGTCTTATCTCTCTACTTTCTAATTATCTCTGATTGCCAAAAATAAGTATTTACTTTTCAGAAATACTAACAATAAATTTAAAACCAAGTTTTTGGTGATTTTAAATATACACTTTAGCCAGAATGTTACATATGCTAGGAACACACCTAAACATTTCCTCCACAATTATACTATAAAGAAACGCATATACTATTTCCTTTGGATTATGATGCGCTTCAGGGCATTTCTGAATTCATAGCTTGTTGTATTAGCTACATTAAATTTCTGACGATCAGCTGATTACCTGGTATTCCATTATTATGCTTTACATATCATTTAAGAGTCAAATTTTTTTTCTTTAGTGGAAAATCATAATTTGCAGAAGTTTTAGCTATATTTAAAAGTTCAAAATTATTGTGATTTTTTTTCCATAGAAATTTACCACAGTAGAAATAGAGCTGCAATGTGAAACACAGAACTTTTGAAATCATTTACACATATTATTCGATAAAGCCAGGTGGAAAACTAAGCTCACTGCAGACTCAAGGAGCAGAATGAACTACTTTTACTTCTTGTCTTCTTCAAACTTGATGGCTTTTTGTGTAAACTGATTCACAACACATAAATGTGGCGTGTCCATTCCAGATTTTAAAAAATTACCAAATTGTCAATTTCAGTAAATGCTATTTATAGGTTAAGTAACAAAGGATTGACAATCGATTATTAGGTTTAGAAATACTTAGATCATTGGTAACCTTGATAAAAACAATTAAATAAACTGATTGGGGGGATATCTGAGTAAAGTAGGAAATACATTGATTAAATACATTGAATATATTGGATATAATCATAGCAGACTAATATTTTAAAGAGTTTTGCTTAAAGAAAAAGGAAAAGAATGAAATGGGGTAGGAAATGATAGAGGAAGTGGGGTGGAAAGATGTATTATTGTTAATGCACATATTTACATGCCGATGGCAAAATCAAATGTAGGAGGAAATTTGATAGTGGAGAAGGGAATGAGATTTTGTTTGTAGTGAAGGTTTTGCATAGGCAAAAGAAGAAGGGATTTAGTAATAAAAAGAAAGATAGGTGTTCAATAAGAAAATCTATGGGTCTCAACATTGGTCTGTTTAGGATTTTAATTTCTTCCTATTTCAATCATGGTAGTTGGTATATTTCTAACTGGAATTCCACTAATTCCATAGGAATTTATCTAACTAGAGGAGGTGTGAACATTTCTCTAATTCTAGAGTTATTTGTTCACTAGATTAAAATTTGTAAACTTCCTCCTGATTTTCTAGTTTGTGTGCATATAATTGTTCTCAATAAGTAAGGATTCTTTGTATTTCTGCAGGGTTGAATTTAATGTCAAATTCTGTCATTTCTGATTATACTTATTTGGATCTTCTCTTTTTTTCTTTTTTGATCTAGCTAGTAGTCTACTGATCTTGTTTATTTTTTTCAAAAAACCAAATTCTCGTTTCCTTGATCCTTTGTATGGATTTTTGGTTCTCACAAATCGCATCGCTCATAAAAGACTACTAACCTAGAAAGCCCTGGACCAGATGGCTTCACAGCCAAACTCTGCCAGACATACAAACAACAGTTGGTATAATTCTGCTGACACTATTCCAAAAATACTTTGAAAATACTCCTCTTTTACTCATTCTATGAAGCCAGCATCACCCTGATGCCAAAACTAGGCAAAGACACAATTTAAAAAAAAAAAACTATAGGCCAATAACCCTGAAATATAGATGCCATAATCCTCAACAAAATACTAGCAAACCAAATGCAGCCGCACATCAAAATGTTAATTCATCATGATGAAGTCAGCTTTATTACTGGGATGCAAGGTTGGTTCAAAATACACAAATAAATAAATGTGATTTACTACATAAAGAGAATGGAAAACAAAAACTAACTAAAGAGCTTTTGCACAGCAAAAGAAAATATCAGCAGAGCAAACAGACAACCCATAAAAAAGGAGAAATATTTGCAAACTGTTCACTAACAAAGGTCTAATATCCAGCATCTCAAAGGAAACTGAATCAACAGGCATTAAATAAATAAAGAAATAAAACCATTAAAAAGTGGGCAAAGAAAATGAGCAGACCCTTCTCAAAATAATATATACAAATGGCCAATAAATATATGAGAAAATACTGGTGTATAAAAATGGCCAATAAGCATATGAGAAAATATTCATCACGAGAGAAATTTGAATCAAAACATAAAGAGCTACCAACTTGTGCCAGTCAGAATGGCTGTTACTAAAAACACAAAAAAAAAAAAAAAAAAAAAAACAACAGATGCTGGCAAGGCTGTGGAGAACACTAGTTAGAATGTAAATTAGTTCAGTCACTCTGAAAAGCAGTTTGCAGATTTCTCAGAGAACTTAGAACATTCAACCTAGCTATCCCATTACTAGGTATGTATCTACAGGAAAATAAATTGTTCTACAAAAAAGACACAAGCACTCATGCATTCATTGAAGCACTATTCATGATAGCAAAGACAGGGCATCAACCTAGATGCCCATAAAGGGAATATTGGATAAATAAAATATAGCACATATACACTATGGAATACTACATAGCCATAAAAAATGAAATTATGTCCTCTGCAGCAACAAGGATGTAGCTGGAGGCCATCATTCTAAGAAAAGTACCAGAGAAATAGAAAGCCAAATACCACATGTTGTTACTTATAAGTGGGAGCTAAACATTGATTACATTTGAATATAAAGGTGGGAATAGTAGACACTGGGGACTACCAGAGGGGGAAAGGGCTAAAATACCTACCTATTGTGTACTACACTCACTACCTGAGTGATGAGATTTTTAATGCCTCACACATCAGCATCTTGCAGTCTACCCATGTAATAACCTTCATATGAGCTCCCTGAAAGTGAAATCAAATATGAAATTATAGAAAAGTAAACCTATTAGGTATTATAGAGTAACCAAAATAAGTTGGCAAATGTGTTTTTGTAAGTTAGTAAAAATTCTTACTGATTTTTAATTTTTTTTTAATTTAAGCATAAATATCAGCTAAAATGTGTATATTTTACTGAAGGAGTTTGGATTCAAGGATTAGATAACCTTATTCATAATGGCTTAAACAAATGGTGGTTTATTCTTCTAACATGAGATGAGGTAGGTCTTGATGTTGTTTATAGCTAGTATTGGGTTAACGGCTTAAGGATGTCAGAATCAGAATGTCTAAAATTTTCTTGGGTTTTGCCTCATGATAAAATCATAAGTTCCAGATATTATGACCACATTCACTCAATACAAAAAGAGGCGGTGGGGGGGGGGTTCTCTACGTGAACGCAAACTTTATAAGGA
Source organism: Cacajao melanocephalus (assembly GCA_963573385.1). Lineage (NCBI taxonomy): Eukaryota > Metazoa > Chordata > Mammalia > Primates > Pitheciidae > Cacajao > Cacajao melanocephalus. The sequence goes on from CAUYLG010064505.1 coordinate 48,984, forward strand.
CCTTTATCAAAATTCTACACATATCTAATTGCACAGCACAGTTTGTTATGTCTACTACTAGTTGGAAGATCAGGAAAGAGAGTATTCGGTGAAACAAAGTTGAGTTTTGGTGAACTAGGAAAAAATAAAACATTGGACGAGAAATTTAAAAAATGAATATTTTCTAATCAGACTTATAAATGTCAGGGATCTTTTCCAGTTTCAAATTTTCTTAACAATAAATGTAGCTATGAATCACAGGTAACTATGAGTCACAAGCAAAGCACACAGAAGTCTCAAACTCTTGGTGCATATTCATCATTTCCTTTCCTTACATTAGCATGTGCCCTGGTTCAAATTTAACATGTGACATCACTAAGTAATACATATAATAGATCATTTACACAAAAAGGCTAGTTTGGTTATAAAATATCTCCATATTAAACTCTTATCATTACATAGCTGACACTAATATTTTCCATAGGCCATATTTCATAAATTTATAAATTATGTTTATTTTTACATATCCCATCAAAAAGTTTGATGAGAATGTTTACAAGGAGTTTTAATTATATCTTTTTTCTACTTTTTTGTCTCGTTTCACTGACATCATCAAGTTAAGAACGATGGATTATATATGGATTACATGCTATCTATTAACATTCTGCTAATAAAATCTGTCAAATGTTGCTTAAAGAGAAGAAATAATCCATTCATCTGACTTTCTTGTAAAATGCCCATTCTTGTGTCATTTAGCAGTACAAAAGGAAGTATCTCATTACAAATCAATAGTTGTTTATTAAAAACTGCTAGGGGATGATTTTGAGTTGACCTCTCTACAACTATACAGGAAAATAATAAATACCAGTAATACTCTGTCAACAATATCTCTTATTTGTTTTCTGTACATATTGTTATAAATATGGATAAATTATTTTTTAGATATTTGTCAAAAACAGTGAAGATTCTGAGATTACACCATTCTTATAAGTTAACAAGTTATCCTCCCTCAGTTACTTGAATGTTGGCAGACAACAATGAGCTGCTTGGGAGAGAGACAAAGGATAGCTTCATACTCATTGCAATAGCAGTGACTAGAGTCAGAAATCCCAACTTTAAGAAAGCCAAATATTTGTGTGGAAAGAAACATGACTAACCTTTGTTTATAAAGGAAAACTCTCATTTTCAAGAACATTTGCTCTACTAACATCCTTATAAAGATAGTTCAGAAGAAAGACAGTTTGCACCTCTGCTCATGAGACAAGCAGAACAGTGAGAGACCCATTGGTTGATCTTTCTCCCGAGAATATTATGGTATTCTTTGATTTGTGTATGTTACCTCCCTTAAAATGATAATACTATAAATAAGTTTCAAAGAAATATATCTGCCTACGTGTCACCATGTATCAAATTATGTGGCTTCAATTCTAATGTCTGTTAGCTTGGATTTAAGTAAGTTATTTCATTATTGTATTTTTTTGCTTCAGTACAAATTTGGTAGAATGCATTTTTCTTCAATTTAATACAATTCTTTTTTTTGTTTGTTTTTTGCTTCCCATCACCACCCTATGAAGAAATGTTTGCGAAAGACATAAAAATGACAGAGTGCTGTTTGTGTAACAAGAAAATTTGCTTTGAAGACCCACGGATGTTAACAAGAAAAGGTTTGGTTTGGACTAAGATATTTTTTCATAAAAATATTTCAATATTGTCCATCAGAGTAAGTCAATATAAGTAAGAAAACAGTGTGCTTTGCCAAAATAGTCTGTTGGCAAAATCAAATATTAAGTATTTTTCTGATAAATTATGTTACCAAGAGAACATTTTTCTTATCTTAAAAAACTAAATATGTAAAATCTAAAGGAAGTGGAATCTTCTCCAGCTTAGCATGAAATCTCAGGGTTTTTACTAGATGGATAAAAGTAACCAAGAGTCAGGACTGTGGTGGTTGGATAGGCAAAGGTGCTAAAAATAAAATCACATATATCCAAAATGAATTTTCTGACAAAGACATTGCAGGCAAGATCAACAGAGTGTGGTTTGTATGTTTGTATTACAGAAGCAAGACTGAATATCTTTACAGTTGCTGAATTTCTTTCACACATAAGAAAGAATATTACTGAACACTCTATGAGACAGATCTAGTGATGCCCTTTGTGCTGTGAGATTCCAGGTTCCTAAAGCTCAAGGTTTCTTTGAGAGCTTGCAGAAAGATTATCTTGAGCATATTACTTTGACTTGTGGGTTGAAGAGCTAAGGAAATGTTACATGATTAGAATGTCTCAGAAACAGAGAAAGGTAGATGGATTATAAAGTAGGTGTCAGGTCCTATATCTGGTTATACTTGTTTAAAGAACCAAGAAGGTATGGTTGAGTAAGGAGTATCAGTGGAGAAATGTCAGTACAGCAGGGTAAAGTGATCTTGCAAGGAATAAGTGAGAAATAGCATCAAAAGGTAAAGCCATAAAGGAATTGGTTGAAATCTTGGAAAATTGAAAACTCTGTAACATCAACATAAAAGTTAGAGTCTACCACGCTGAAAAAAAGGATATATTTGCAAAGGAGATATTGGGAGACTTCAGGCTTTAAGAGGCTGACTTTAGAATCTTTCCAAATCCAAACAGAAAACACTTTCAAGTTGGAGAAAGAGTATTATTTCAATATATTTCCAACAATATCACTTTACTATTTTACATTATGTGGTTGTATACACTGTCTTTAGTATGTAATAAAACATCTGGTCTCAGAATACAATTTCTTACTATGCTATTGGTGTCCTCATGGTATATTGCCATAGATGAAGACATTATATTCTTGCAAGTGCAATGAATCTATGTAATTTTGAACAATTTGTTGAATTTTTCAAGTGAGTGATCTGCAATGTTTAGAAAAGTGTATCTCTCATTAAATTGAAGAGTAGAATAATTGTAATAGTAAATGTGATTATTAACAATGTACTATACGTTCTCAAAAAAAGAAGTGAACCATTGAGATGAATGAAGGAATACATATATATGCCATGAAATGCTATTCAGCCTTAAAATAAGAAGAGAATTCTGTCATTTGTGACAACATGGATAAATCTGGAGGATATTATGTTAAGTGAAATAATGCAGGCACTGAAAGACAAATATTACAGTATGTCACTTATATTTGGAATCTTAAAATGTTGAACTCATAAAATGAAGTGTAGAATGATGCTGGTCAAAGAATACAATGTTTCTGTTTGATAATAAGTTTTGAGATAGCCCAGCTTGGTGACTGCAGTTAATGATAATCTGTGGTATATTGTCATGTGCTGCATAACGACATTTCAACCACTATGCACTGCATGTAGGATGGTGGTCCCATAAGATGAAAAAGGATCTGAGAGATTCCTATACCCTAGTGATGTAGTAACCCTCATAATGTCATAGTACGATACATTACTTGCATGTTTGTGATAATACTGGTATACACAAGCCTGCTAAGCTGCCAGTCATATAAAAGTATAGCATTGGTTGGCCACACCCGTAATCCCAGCACTTTGGGAGGCCAAGGCAGGTGGATTATTTGAGGTCAGGAGTTCAAGACCAGCCTAGGGAACATGGTGAAACCCCATTTCTACCAAAAATACGAAACTTAGCCAGTTGTGGTGGCGCACGCCTGTGATCTCAGCTACTTGGGAGGCTGAGGCAGGAGAATCACTTGAACCCAGGAGACGGAGGTTGCAGTGAACTGAGATGATGCCATTACACTCCAGCCTGGGCGACAGAGCGAGACTCTGTCTCAAAAAAAAAAAAAAGTATAGCATGTGCAGTTGTGTATAGTATATAATGCTTGATAATGATAATCAGCTATGTTTATGTACTAATTATACTATTTTTTATTATTATTTTACAGTGTACTCCTTCTCCTTATTTAAAAAAGTTAATTATATAACAGCCTCAGGTAGGGACTTCAGATGATATTCCAGAAGAAGGCATTGTTATTATAGAAGATGACAGCTCCTTCTGTGTTTTTGCCCCTGGAGGTCCTCCAGTGGGACAAAATGTGGAGGTGGAAGGCAGTGATATTGATGATCCTGACCCTGTGTAGGTCTAGGATAATATGTATATTTGTGTCTTACTTTTTTTTACAAAAAAATCGTAAAATATGAAAGCAAATACAAATGCAAATTTTAAAAATAGAAAAAAGCTTATACAATAAGGATTTCAAGAAAGAAAATATTTTATAGAACTATACAATGTGTGTGTTTGTTTGTGTAAGTTTTAAGCTAAATGTTATTACCAAAGAGCCAAAAATTTTCTAAAGCAAAAAATTTACCATAAGCTAAGGTTAACTTATTATTGAAGCAAAAAAATTATAAATTTAGTGTAGCTTAAGTGTACAGTATGTATAAAGTCTACAGTAGTGCACAGTAATGTCCTAGGCCTTCACATTTACTTGCAGCTCACTCACTGACTCAGCCAGAGCAACCTCCAGTCCTGCAAGCACTATTCATGGTAAGTGCCTTATACAGGTGAACCATCTTCTATATTTTACACTGTATTTTTACTGTGACATTTCTATTTATAGACACACAAATAATTGTCATGCTACAATTGCCTATTCAACCCAGTAACTTGCTGTGCACATTCATAGCCTAGGAGCTATACCATATAGCTGAGGAATGTAGTAGGCTATACTATTTAGGTTTGTGTAAATAACACTCCATGATGTTTACACAGTGACAAAATTACCTAACAACGTATTGCTCAAAACTATCCCCATCATTAAGGGACACACTCAGAGAGTAAATTTCAAATGTCTCACAACAAAAAATAAGTGAGATGATGGATATATTAATTAGCTTTACTTAATCATTTCACATCATATACATATATAAAAATATCACATTGGACTCCATAAATATATACAAATATGATTTGTTAATTAAAAATAATATAATATTATTATCAGTTATCAATTAAGTATGTGAGCAGATTGAAAGATGTGCTTATTAATGTTTCTTGGGCTAATGCCTATTATCTGATCATTACTGTTGTTCTTGGCATCCTTACACACTATACCTGGAGAAATATAGAAGCATCATCATAAATTCTACACTGCTTTGTCTTCTGTTTTCTTTCTTTTTTTTATTTGGAGATCTGGAATTGAAACTCGTGTTTATCCTATCTTGTGTAGACTTTTTGTAAGTGCACTGTCCCTACCACTGTGTTGTTAAACACCCTCACTTCCTTTCTCCAGTGTCAGAACTGTGGTTAAATTATTGACAAGAATTAACAGAAGCAGCCTTTAATAGTTTCTGTCAACTGTTAACTTCAGGGAGGATTTAGAGTGGTTTTGTGTGATTTTCTGGACTGGAATTTAGCCAGCAAACTATTATTTTTATAGTCATATTGAGAAATAGCTCAGAACAGCTTTAAGTACTAAAATAGAGCCAGGAAGTCATTTAGTAGCATCTTCAGTATCTTGATTCTCACCAACACCAAGTTGAGACTTTGGAAAAGTATATATGAGTGAACTCTCCTGAATCACTGATCCCACTTACTGCAGTAACTGATGTTTCCTTGGAGGTTTCCCATCTACTCAATTCACTCAGCCAAGTTTATGAGATGTGACAGGTTTGTAGTGCAAGGAGATGTCTGCTATTTATATAGCAGCGAATAAAATTTGACTGTAAACTTAAGGAAAGTTTTGCAAAGATACTTTCTTTTTCTCTGATTTTCTGTGCTTTATTTTATGTGATTTATTCTCAACTCTACCCACCCCGACCTAAAACTCACTTTCTCCATTAAAAAATATCAAAGTGGTTGAAACAGATGTGTTTAAAAAATAGGCTTATTTTGCATGTGAATGGTATAACATAAGTAATTTTTACGTGACCTATGTGAACTAAAAGTTTGAAACAATGTTTCTAAAATTAGATGTGTTCTAACAGCTTTTTATATTTTCCCCAGTATTCTATTTATTAGAATAGTTAACTTCAGTGTGAAGATAATTATCTACTTAGAAAACGGAGCAAAAAAAGGCATTTTGATGGCAAATATCTACTTGTTTGTTTGTTTTTTTGTGTCTGAAAGCATTATTACTAATAAACTCAAGTTTGGAAGCTATTGTTTGGAGAGTTTTGATACTCTCCAAATATTGGTGAATTTTTAATGGACTTTTAATGGAAAAAGTAATTTATATCAATGATTTACTTCATATTCATAAGATGCTAGAAAAATGATAAGAAAATACCTAATTATTAACATAATGCCCTTCCATCCCATGTCAGTCTTTAACAGTAAACAAATATTTACAGATTTGCTTTAAGAAGCCATTTTTTTTGTTATTTGATTTTTGTGGCTATTATAGCACCCCATGTGGGAGAGCATTTTTGTTTAGCAGGTTGCAACCACAACCACTAAAAGATAATCCCAAGCCTACTTGTTTTATCCATACAGACAGTTTAATCACAAATGGCTGGCTTAAAATTAAATGCCAGATATACTTTAAATTTTATGAGGTAGGAGAATACTTGAAAAACGTAAAGATTTAAGGAGCAAGTGACAGCTGAGACACCTAGGGAGTAAGGCTTTAAAATATAAAATTCTGGGGTGGTAGTCTTCCCCTCCACCCTAGTACTTTGAAGATATTATTTTGATGTCTTCAGGCTTTCACTGTTTATCATGAGAAGTCACACTCATTTGAAATGTTATTATCCTGTATGAAATGCAATTTGCCTTCAGTTTTACATTGCAACTATTTGACCATGTACGTAGGTTGTTTTCTTTGTATTCATTTTGCTTAGGGTTCACTGGGTTTCTTAACTCTCTAAAATTAAATCTTTCACCAAAAGTGAAAAATTCACAGCCATTATTTATTTCTTAAAATATTTTTCTGCCTGTCACATATTCCCTTTTCTTGCATTCTGCAACTCCAATGACATGAATGTTAGACTTTAATATTGTCCCATAGGTTTATGACACTCTAATCATTGTTCAGTCTTTTCTTTCCTCTCATCTTTTATTCTATCTGTTTTCTTCTTTTTTTCTGCTCTCTGGCTCTTTTTTCCTGTTTACTTTTTTCTATTTTGTATTTTCTATTCTGTGTTTTAATTGCTACACTTTCCCCTATTACACATACATGTTATATCCTTAATCATTGTTAAAAGTACTTTAAAGTCTTTACTAATTTCAAAATCTGGGTCATCTCAGGGTCAGTATCCATTAGTTGTCTCTTTAACAAGAATCATATTTTCCTTTCTCTTCTTATGTAATTTTGGTTTCTATCCTGGCATTATCTACATATTGTAGAGAACTTGAATTGTAATATGTCCTTCTAAAGAATCATAATTTTCTGTTATTGTTTTATCACGTAGTTTACATGCCCAATCTGCAAACTTTGTGTCCCTCATTGTGGGAAACAGCTGAATTTTCAAGTTAGTTTTGTAGATATAGTTGAGGATACCTGCCATCTGCACTGAATATTCATGTTTTAGGGATCAGAAGAGATTTAGGAAAGATTATACATAGAATTTGGTGCTTCCCCTCTCTGGAAGTTTCCTTTTCAAGATTTCCCTCCACACTTTTAATGTGTAGTAAATTCCTGAAGCATGTCTTCTTGTTCCTCAAGTCTCTAAAATGACAAGTGTCTATTTCAGTCTTACCAACCTGGTATGGTGTAGACTGGGGCCTGCCCTCATTCTAAAATTCTTGAAAATGGGAAACTCACTCACTGCCATTCTCTTCTTCCGAATGTTGAACCTTCCAGAATCCATGTGCTATGGTCACTTTCTGGAGGCTCCACAGATTTTATTCTTTTTTTGTATTTTGTCTAAATTTTGTAGTTTTTATTTATATGAGAGTGAATTTAAATAAAACTATCTAATTTACTTTTAAAATTATCTTATCAAATCTCCACAAAATTCACCACAAAATACCTATTAATTAAGCAAATTTAATTACACTTACTGTAGTAAGGAAGAATGCCACATTAATGGAATTTCAGTATTAGCATGAAAGGCAGAGAATATTTCTACAATCTTACTTAGGATCCAGGAAGGATGACTTTAAAAGGATCTTGCAAAGTGGAAAATTGGCTGGGTATATGAAGAGTTTCTATGTTAGGTTTCATCTTGGTGGTCAGACTGAGGCAAAAATTTTAAAATGAGTATTCATGAGTAAGCTGTTAGTTTTTGTTTTTGTTTTGAGACAGAGTTTCCCTCTGCTACCCAGGCTGGAATGCAGTGGCATGATCTTGACTTACTGCAAACTCCGCCTCCCAGGTTCAAGAGATTCTCCTGCCTCAGTCCCCCAGTAGCTGGGATTACAGGCATGCGCCAAGATTCCTAGTTAATTTTTGTATTTTTAGTAGAGACAGGGTTTCATCATATTGGCCAGGCTTTTCTCCAACTGCTGACCTCACCTGATCTGCCTGCCTCAGCTCCCAAAATGCTGGGATTACAGGAGTGAGCCACCGTGCCTGGCCAAGGTGTTAGTTTTTTTAGGTTTCTATTTTAATTTTTTTAATAGGCTTTTCTTCCAGGAACAAATATTTCCTGAAACAAGTTGCTAAGTGATTTTTACACTTTTGATATTGATTAGCTCAGAAACTAATCAGCAGTTTCTCTTCTCAGAATTTAATATTTGATAATATATTGAATTTTTTTTTAATTGTACTTTAGGTTCTGGGGTACATGTGCAGATCATGCAGGATTGTTGCATAGGTACATACATGTCAAGGTGGTTTGCTGCCTCCATTCCCCATCACCTATATCTGGCATTTCTCCCCATGTTATCCCTCCCCACCCTCCCCACACCTGCTGTCTGTCCCTTCCCTAGCCCCCCACCCCTGCCAACAGACCCCAGTGTGTGATGCTCCCCTCCCTGTGTCCATGTGTTCTCATTGTTCAACACCCACCTGTGAGTGAGAACATATGGTGTTTGATTTTCTGTTCTTATGTCAGTTTGCTGAGAATGATGGTTTCCAGATTCATCCATGTCCCTACAAAGGACACAAAATCATCATTTTTTATGTCTGCATAGTATTCCATGGTGTATATGTGCCACATTTTATTTGTCCAGTTTACCATTGATGGGCATTTGGATTGGTTCCAGGTCTTTGCTATTGTAAACAGTACCACTGAGGCAGGGTGGGGCCCTGCCTCACCCTGAAAGTGTGTGCAACTGACCGGAGGATCGAGGGATCTCCCCATCTGGGATTCCGGTTCAGATACTGCACTTCACCCAAGCCTTCTACAACACACAGAACAGGAAATCTTCGAGCTACTTGATCAGAGATAAGTAGCAACTCTAGCCAGTGCTGGGGATTGTAGGCACAGATCTAAGTGAAAGTATTGTCTAACACCTGTGGGATGGAGCTATCCACCCCCAGAAAGAAGGGGAACTGAAAGCAGGGAATCAGACGAAACTACTAGGCGGGTCCCTCCTCAACAAAGTCCAGCAAACTGAAGCCCTCTTGGTTGAGAGTTTCACAGCCAACACATAAGTTTGAGCTGGACCCTGAACGGTCGGTGGGGGGAAGGGCAGCCGCCATTGCAGTGGTGGGCCTAATCTTCCTGAGTAAACAAAAGTTGCAGGAAATACAGGCAGCAGCTCCACAGAGTCCCTGGCAGCCCAGCAACGCCTGTGCAGGCAGACAAAGGAAAGGCTGTCTCCTCAAGCAGCTCTGTGAGATCAAATCTTCATAAATCCAAGAAGATGGGAAGAAACCAGTGCAAAAGGGATGGAACCATTAAAGACCAGAACACCTCTCCCCCACCAAGGGATCACAACTCCTCACCAGAAAAGGAACAAAACAGGATGGACAACAAATTTGACGAATTGACAGAAGCAGGCTTCAGAAGGTGGGTAATAACAAACTTCTCTGAGCTAAAGGAACATGTTCTAACCCAATGCAAAGGAACTAAAAACCTTGAAAAAAGGTTAACTGAAATACTAACTAGAAGAACCAGCTTAGAGAAGAACATAAACGACTTGATGGAGCTGAAAAACACAGCACACAGCACAAGAATTTCACGAAGCATACACAAATTTCAATAGCCGAATAGCAGAAGAAAGGATATCAGAGATTGAAGATCAACTCAATGAAATAAAATGATAAGGCAAGAAAAGAGAAATAAGAGTGAAAAGAAATGAACAAAGCCTCCAAAAAATATAGGGTTATGTGAAAAGACCTAATCTGTGCTTGATCGGTGTACCAGAAGGTGAAGGGGAAAATGAATCCAAGCTGGAAAATACTCTTCAGGTTATTATCCAGGACAACTTCCCCAACCTAGCAAGGCAGGCCAACATTCAAACACAGGAAATACGTAGAACACCAGAAAGATACTCCTCAAGAAGAGCAACTCCAAGACCCATAATCATCAGATTCACCAGGGTTGAAATGTTTTAAGTGCAAAATTTGAGGTAGTATTATAGAGTAATAAAAATATGATGTTTGTTTCTTGATAATATGTTTGACCATTAGAATATGTTTTGTATTATCATCTAAAATAAATACCTAAAATGTAAAATTATTTTTAAAACTTTGGTGTACAATCCTTAAAATAGTAATGTTTAAAAACATTATTTTTATTATTAAATTGACCAATGTATTTCATACTTTGTGCTTCAAGTTGTGTTAAGCCAAATTTAAAATAGAATTGGTATAATGCTTATTTTAAAGTAGAAAGGAAAAGTAATCTTTAAGAATCAAAACGAAAGGTAAAATATTTGTTTGCATATAAATCTATATATGTATTTATCTATAAAATGCAACAATGTGGCAGAGTATGGTGGCTCACGCCGGTAATCCCAGCACTTTGGGAACTGTGGCAGGGGGCTCACAAGGTTAAGAGATCCAGACCAGCCTCACCAACAAGTTGAAACCCCATCTCTACTAAAAATATGAGAATTAGCTGGGCATGGTTCCACACACTTATGGTCTCAGCTACTCGGGAGGCTAAGTAAGGAGAATCGCTTGATCCTGGGAGACAGAGGTTACAGTGAGCCAAGATCTTGCCACTGCATTCCAGCCTAGGCGACAGACTATATCACAAAGAAAAAAAAAAAAGCAACAATGCATTGTGTTGGATGCAGTTTTTTAGATCTCTGCATTTCCCCAATTCCCAACTCCTTGTTTCTAACACCAAACTAACTTCCTTAGCAGAGAAAAATAAGTAAAATATATGTGGGGTAGGAGTTTGGGTAGCAAACGGTAAAAAACAAAACAAGAGGCCAACACAAAGTTCTTTCTTTACCATATTTTACTGATGTTTAATTAGAAAACTAGCATTCACAAACAGAGCAGGTTATGTGGCAAAGATTCTCTTTAATAAAAATTGAGAAAAAAAAAGCAAGACTTTGGTAGTATAATATTAATGCTTTCCGTGTCACCAAACTAATCTTGTCTTGTCTTCTTCTTCTTTTTTTTTTTTTTTCCTGAGACAGTGTCTTACTTTGTCACCCAGGCAGGAGTACAATGGCATGATCTCAGCTCCCTGCAACCTCTATCATCTGGGCTCAGGAATTTCTCCTGCCTCAGCCTTTCTGGTAGCTGGGATTACATGTGCCCACTGCCATGCCGAGCTAATTTTCTGTATTTTTTTAGTAGAGACAGGGTTTCACCATGTTGGCCAGGCTGGTCTTGAACTCTTGACCTCAAGTGATCTATGCGCCTCAACCTCTCAAAGTGCTGGGATTATAGGTGTGAGTCACCACACCAGGCCCAGAGTATTCTTAAAGCTATGGTGTAGTACTTTCCAATTCAAAAGTGAAAAGCCAAAGTTATGCCATTTATTATTAACCAAAAATGAAGTTAAAATAATATTCCATTGTTTCCTGATATTTTCCTTTTTTGAAAAAATAATGGTAAGTTTGGCTTAAAGAATATCAAAGCCTATTAGAAAAAAATACAGAAGAAAATAAAATTTTAGATATTTACTAACAGCCAGAAAATTGCAATGTGAGTTATAAAATGAGCATAAATTTTAAATAATAAAAATCCATTTTAGCTTTACCTTAATCTTGTACAGAAGCTCTAAAGCAGTCTTCAAAGCAAGGTAAAAGGGTAATATATCTTATTATGACATTTCCTTTTAATATAGATGATTTGGAGAAGCATACTCAGAGGGAATAAACACCTTTTTAGAGATGAAGAAATAATATGTGTTTAACTCAGAAGAATATAGCATTGGGGTCCTACCTCATGGGACAAAAATTAAATAAACAACCACAACCACACAGCAATACAAAAACTACAACCAACAACATATACATCACCATTTAGAAACTTTGAATCGACTATGAGATAATTGTAAATCAACAGGTTTTATAATAAACGAAACGAAATAGGAAATCTGAATGACTCAAAGGAAACAAACGTTTTCCCATTTTATTTATGGGAATGTCAGATAAAAATATGTATGTAAAATATGTAATTATTTGGGTCTGCTGATCTAAACACTATGATGCAGAAAGAATTTAATCCTTTTTATTCATCTGAACATTTTTATAGTCTCTGAAAATTCTTTTCTACTTATATCACCATCAATTTCTTATCATATTTCATGTTCTAAATTAAAATTTCCAGTTAATCCCCATTATCCTTTCTCTCTAAGCAAGCTTACATCCAAGGCTAGTGCGATGTGATATTTTTGCAAATTCAACTTCATTTTGTTGGAAATATCTTGGAAAAAGAGTAATTTATTTCACAGTGCAAAATGAGCCAGGTTCTCTTGGTAATTTATATATAATTCCCAAACTAACGATATCAAATATGTCTTTTTTGTTCCAAAAACTGACTAATCCTATATCCTTTTTCTCTATATTTTTGTATTACTCTTAGCTTATATTCTCACAGTTAATTACAGACTGTCCAATATTTCCCCTACTTTTTCATACTATGTAAATGTCAACTTTCCAACTAGTATGAATCTTTGAAGCATAGACAGTTGAATCCTTTAGAATTACTGTGGTTATTGCTGGGAACTGCATTATAATGTAAGTTTTTCTTTCCTTTTTTAAACTGAGAACTACATATTCTTTGTATACATTATTTAGAATATATGCATATTTACTTAGTTGGATATTAACAAGTTGAGCCCTTAAGTATTTTCACAATTATAATGTATTATTTCATAAATAAGATATAATGTCTTAAGTTCACCTGTGAAAAATGTATTGATTCACTATGTACTTGGTAAAAAAAAAAAAAAAAAAAGAAAACAAACTCAGTTTTAACCAGATTATAAAAATAACTGATGAAATTTCAGTCACCTGCATAAGTATTGACTCTTTTAACGGCATTGATAAGATCAACCAGTATTTTTCTCATCTAAATTTGAATTAGACATACTGTTACTTTGAGGAAATTTAAGACATTTATAGCTTTCATTTACTTCTCCTCTTCTACCCTTACTCTCACCAAATGCCTTCATTACTTTAAGCAGGAAAACAATGTATTGCTTTAGTGTTATGATACATGTGTGAATCATCCCAACTTGCATTCTACCTCTTGCATTTTACTTTGTATATTAGAGTGAAGGTGTCAAGGCATATTTCCATTACAAGAGAAAGATTTTAGCACAAACTATGTTCCTAGCTCTGTGTTGGATACCAGATTTCTTTACTAGTAAATTTATGCTGGTGAATTAAACTATCATTAAAGCCTTACCTAATCGAAGTTTTCAGTTTTTTCTCAAGACGTTTTCTTAATACATGCTCTTTAATAAGATTTTGCTGTTGTAACTATTGTTATCCAAAACAAGGCAATCTTTAAATGACATCATATTCTTCAAATCTGTGTCCCACATCAGGAGAAGCAAGATTCAGAAGGCAGTACCATTAAAGCAGTATTTCCATGAGAACATTTATCATCCTTCCTTTCAGATCAATAATCGTGGCAAATTATATTCTCATGCCTTGCTGTTTTATGCCTCACGTTCTCATTCTCTCAATATTTTTGGACTTATTTCATTTGCTGTCACCTGCAATATAATTAAATTTTCTAGATCAAAATATATCTCACTCCATTGGGATGTATCCTTCTACTATCACTACCACCATTTTGCTTACAGAGAAATAAAATTATAAAACAAAATCTCATGTCAACAGAGAAAATCCTACACAAAGGTTGAATAGAAAGAAAATAGTTTTATGTTGAGTAAACATTAAATTAGTATGTGATAACAGTCTGCTACGAGATTTCAAAAACCAAAAAAAATCATCTTTTTAGATAGCCAAGTAGACACAACTTATTATGTGCATGTTCTGAAAATAAACACTTGTCCTCAAGTAAGAGGATGTGATGGCACCATTTGTCACATGCAGTTCATCATAGATTCACATGGTATTTAGGGTAGCCATGTATGTCTGTTAATTGACTTTATCTGAAGGAAAAATAAAATTTTTACTTTTTTATGAGGTGGGTTTGCAGCTTAGACAGATGCACTCAATGAAGTTAAGCTCCTACCTTCCAATGGAAATTAAGAGCTAGGGGAGCTATCTTTGTGATGATTAATTTCAAAGAGATAGTTTCAATGTCCTTGAGGAAGGCATTTTGGGGGCTTAATTCTGGCAAAAGGCATAAAGCCCTTTTAAAAAATTCACACATATTTCCAGAAGACAGAGACACACCTTAAAATGATAAGTTTTCCAAGGTAAATTCTCTGAGAAAAAGAAGTCTCTTCAATTATTTTCAATAGGAGTTAATTCAACCTCTTATTTTCATTTGTACTTGTCTTTTACTATGTTAAAGTTCTCTAGTGAAACAAAACCATTCATTAGGTTATGTTTCTTGTTTTCCTGGAAACCAGAGCCCTTATATATACAGTGTGTGTATGTGTAGTGTATGTATATGTGTAATAAGGAATTGGCTCACACAATGATGTAGGCTGAAAATCACAAGATATGTATTCATCAATCTGGAGACCCAGAGGAGCTGATGGTGTTTTCAGTTGAGTCTGAAAACCTTGGAACCAGGAGCATACCATGGCTTTAGTTCCAGAAAAAGTCTGTTTAGCCAAGGGTGTAGTCCTAGTCTGAAAGCCAGCAAGTTCCAGACCCAAAAAGAGCTTATGTTTCTACTTGAGTCCAAAGGCAAGAAAAGATAGATGTTCTATCTCAAAGCAGTCAGGCAGGAAGAGATTCCTCTTATTAGAGGGAGGGTTAATCTATTTTTTTTTTTTTTTGCACAAGCTTTGAACTGATTGGAAGAGTGCTCCCCACAATCCAAGAAAGCATTTTGCTTTACTAGGCCTACTAATTCAAAGATTAATCTCATCAAAAGAAACACCTCCCCAGACACACCCACAGTAATGTTGATCAAATATATGGGCCATTCAAGTTGACACATAAAATTGACCATCACAAGTATAAAGTCAAGTACCAAATAACTGTTTTCTAATACCTTAAGAAAAGATCCTCAGGCAGTCTAGTTTTCTTATTAGTGTGGCATGTTAGGTATCATTTGAAAGAGTGAGTAATGTCTGGAATAACAACTGCAAGGAGCACAATACTCAGCACTAGTAATCTCCTACTGATACCCAAGTTTCTACTTGAGTCCAAAGGCAAAGAAAAGATAGATGTTCTACCTCAAAGCAGTCAGGCAGGAAGAGATTGCTCTTACTAGAGGGAGGGTTAATCTTTTTTTTTTTTTTTTTTTTTTGCGCAAGATTTTAAATTATTGGAAGAGTGCTCCCCACAATCCAAGAAAGCATTTTGCTTTACTAGGCCTGCTAATTCAAAGATTAATCTCATCAAAAGAAACACCTCCCCAGACACACCCACAGTAATGTTGATCAAATATATGGGCCAGTCAAGTTGACATGTAAAATTAACCATCACAAGTATAAAGTCAAGTACCAAATAACTGTTTTCTAATACCTTAAGAAAAGATCCTCAGGGAGTCTAGTTTTCTTATTAGTGTGGCATGTAAGGTATCATTTGAAAAGAGTGAGTAATGTCTGGAATAACCACTGCAAGGAGCGCAGTACTCAGCACTAGTAATCTCCTACTGATACCCAAATAAACATTTTCACTTAGTACATCAATGAAAATTGACTCTTTTCCCCCTAGCTCACACTCCTAATTTTTAACCAGAAAAAATATAAGATCCTACTACGTATTTTTCTATACAATTCAAATTACATCATTTTGACTTAACTTCAACTTAGGCCTTTAAAAAAATAATTTTAGAGGGAAAAAGAGTACCAGGTTTACTATCTTTACTACATTTAAATGTATAAAAATAAGTACATTTTTTTCTTGATATGGTTTTACCCTCTGTTGGTTTATATGTTTTTAATCACATTTCAACCTTCCCTCTGAACAACTAAAGGAATGTTTTATTGGTATATTAGAAAGTAAAAAATTTAATTTCATCCCAATTTTGTTTACTTTTTTTTCTGATTTCATTCCATAGTCTCTGCTTCAGTTAACCTGCTGTATCTTTTATTGTCCACATAATGTGCATTTTCTTGTCTCTTCTATTTTTCTTAAGCCATTACCACAATGGGAAATGCTCTGACCTCTGAAAGTTTCCTTTAGGTCTTATTTATTCTTTAATGTTTATCTCTACAGCTGTAATCTCCTAAAATCTTAACATGATCTGTCATCTGGAAGTATATTTTTAATCTTGTGAACATCATAAATACTTCTTTTGTAGTATTTATATTTCACTGTATCATACTTGTATTTATACTTTCTCCAAACTGTTGTACATTCATAGAGAGCAAACTATTATTTTCTGTTCTTTACAGTCTCTAGCAGTGTATTTTAAGTTACAAGTAAAATAAACAGATTGATACATTGATAGCTACACATTGAATACTTTTATATAATATCTTTCTAGCCTTGTAAAAGTTATGTATGCAGGAATTCCTCAGAGAAAATTTACACAATGAAGAAAAATAATTTGTGGTAGTTAAGTTCAGAGACAGTAACTTCAACTTTGGCCTTTTAAAAAATAATCATAGAAGAAGAAATGAGTACAACTTTCACTGTCTTTACTGAACTTAAATGTTTAAAAAAAGTAAATTTTGTTAATATGTAAAAACATTTTTGACAGTAAAATCTCAGAATCTGTGTGTGTGTGTGTGTGTGTGTGTGTGTGTGTGTGTGTGTGTTCAACATGAAGTAAACATTTTGTGCCCAGGGACTAAAAAATGGGTGAAATAGATTTCTAGGTAAAAATTTTGATATCATCATCATCATTATCATCAGTAAAGCATGAGAACCAAATGAGGATTTAGGGACATGACCAATTTAACTAATAGAATTATTTTAAAAAACGAATTTTTCATCTGTATTTTTTCTATAATAATTTCCAATGAAATTTCTAATATTAGTATTCTAGCACTTCTGTGAAAAGTGCATTATTTTTGTATGCATAAATTTTTGAAAGAAAAGAGTATTGTATTTTGATGTTGCAGTTTGAATGCAGTTTAATTCAAATATTACATTGTGATGATTATTGTGTAAAATTCCATAATAACAATTTTTCTTGAGTATTAAAAAATGATTTGAAAAAGCTAAATGATGCTATAACCCACTCTTTACCACCTTGCCAGTATAGGTTTTCACCTTAAAATATACTCTCCAGTGATTTGTACAGTGCAGTTTGAAATGGTTCATTGATGGGTTACACATTTTTCTCCTGGGAAACTATTGTGTAATGTGATTCTCAATTGTTTTATTGTCAAGACGATTTTATTAGGTTGTTGCTTCTGGTTTTCTGTTGTTGTTGTTTTATCACAATTTAATTATTTTTCAATGTATGTAATTTGTTAAATATATATTTCATATTATTCATCTCTTATTAATGCTACCTTAAAATTTTGTATGTTTCATATTTTAATATATATTTCATACATTAACTCCATTAGATTTAAATAATTTAGTTAAAATAAAGTCATTGATTGAACACTTACTCTAGATCAGGCACCATTAAAGGTATTTCACAGGTATTAATTCATTAAATTTTAAAACTTTTGTAATTACTATAGTCATGCATCACTTAACAATAAGGATATGTTCTGAGGCATGCATCAAATGCATCAAAGGCAATTGCATCGTTGTGAAAACACAATGGAGTGTACTCACACTAACCTACATGGCATAGCTTACTAGGCACCTAGGCTATATAGTGTAGCCTCTTGCTCACAGGTTACAAACCTGTACAGCATGTTACTGTACTGGATACTGTAGACAATTGTAACACAATGGTAAGTATTTGTGTATCTAAACATAGAAAAGCACAGAAAAAATACAACATTATAATCTATGGTACCATCATTGTATATGTGATTTGTCATTGATCAACAAGTCTATATGCAGCACATTTCTACTAGCCTTCCTTCTGATGAGTTAATAATGGTAGCACATTGGCTAATGACTTTGAGGAATTATTCACCTAATTTTTTTTTAATTTTATAACTTCCAGGAAGATCTCTTATGAATTTTCTGCATCTTATTTTCCTAAATGTAATTGTGTGACAATTGTCCACTGAAACACATACGTATCTCCAAATGGAATAATTTATACCAACTCAGTGAACGATTTCCTTTAGAAAAACTTGGAAAATATAGGTTCCTATGTGTCTGATGTCTAGTGATAAATAGAATGTGTTCTTTAATTTTAAAGACTCAAAATTACAAAGTACACATGTAGCTTTTGTAATATTCTTGAGTATAAACCGCTAGCTATGCTTAGTTTTTTGGTTTAGCCTGCAAACCCACAAATCCAGACTCCTTAGTGAATTTCAGATGCAACTCTACCATTTTCAAGTGTCATAACAGTTTTATTGCATGAATGAAGGAAAAAAGATAGGGTAAAACAGTATTTGTGGAAAAGTTACCAGCCTTTTTCTGTCTACAAATACAATGACTAAGTCATCAATTTCTACTAAATTGATCATGACTTCTTTTCCACTAAGAAGAAAAAAATATATAGGAATACTAATAATTGAATGCTATTGTATTCAATTGAATACTAATTAATACTATTTTATTCCAGTCATTATTTCCTAACTTCAAAGACAGGACTTTAGGAGTATTCTCAGCATTGAACTTGCATTCCAATTGGTAAGCAATGCCATCATAATTACTTCAAGCTCTAGATCAATCTGTTGATCTTGAGGGAGCAAGAACATTTGACATATTGATTTTTCTCATTTAAGTCATCTTGTTAGCTTCTTTGAGTTCCTTCATTCTATTCAGTCTTGACTAAATACATTTAATGATATGTAGCTGATCTTTCTAATGTTTTCTCATATGTTCTATATTGTCTAGTAGACTTCTCCCAATTGACAAATAGTATCAGAATGTTCACAAAGAAACAGAATAGTGTGTGATATATATGATTATAGATGTTCACTTATGCTATAGAATTGAAAGTGTGCTGAGGAAGCCTTTCAGGAAATGGGTTATTAGACAGGGATGAAGGTAAGCATTTTAGTAAGAAATATAGAGACAGCTCGTAACTAATGAGAACTGCTGTACTAAGGAAAATCACTGTCAATTTAACAAGTTTGTTGAACAATTTTACTTGTCTAAGTTTGTTTGGAGATTGTGCTAGTTACATTACATAGACTTCAATTTCAAGCACAAACAACTGATAAATTGTTTACACTATTCTCTTTTTTGGGGGATTCTACCATTTTTATATTGAGTCTATTTCTACATCTTATGCTTTAAGAATACTGTAGGTCTTTAGGAGTTTGCCTCTTCTGAAATATTTTAAAGGATGATACCATTTGACTAGCTACCACATAAGATGTGGTAGACAGTGAGCCCGTGAGTTCTGGAATCATTTCTATATTTTCAAACACTCATTCCACAAATGATCAATGGAGATAACTTGGCGCAATTATTTAACCTCTCTGCGCCCCAACACTAAGAAGAAAGAAATATATAGGAAATAGGCTGCTAATGTAAATGGAAATAATAATAGTATGTATATTATAATATAGCTGTAAAATTTAAATGTAATAATTATCACAATGTACTTAACTTAGAACTTTGTGTGACACTCAATAAATGATATAGGTAAGTTAGCTATCACCATGAGATCCTTGCACTGAAGTGTAAAAAGGTAATAGCTAGATTTTTACTAAATTTGAGAAACCGATTCTATTTTCTTAGTAGTCACATTACTCATTAATCTCATAAAATGCCTCAGAAAATATCTGAGCTTCCTTACACTGGATATTTTTGAACAGGGCCTGTTTGATCAAATTTCAGGAATATTACAGAAGATATTGAGAAATTGACCTTAATAATGTTGCAAGTGGTTTCTAACACTAAGTTTATTAGTCAGACTCCTTTACTTTGTAAGTGACAGAGCAAAATAGAGAAATCACTCAGACAAAACAAATAAACAAAATAACTTTCTTAGAAAGATATGTATAGTCAAAGGAGGGGTAAACGATTCCAGAGAAGGGCATTCAGAGTCAAAAATACAGCCAAGTTTTAGACAAAACATTGTCATAATTGCATCCCTCAGCATCTTCTCTATTCTTCTCTGTCATTGTGAACACTGCTTCTACTGGCTATCTAGGGACACTAAGACTTCCCAAGTTTCATATTCTATGATACTTACAAAAATAGAAGGGCTAATTGATATTTTCCCCCAGTTCATAGCCTAGTTTCTGGAAAGAGTAGTATGTACTTATTACATCTTTCATCTCCTTTTTTTCCTCTTCCCATTGTTCTTCAGTAACCATTTTCTCCACTTGGAAGAACTTTCACAAAAATCATCTGACTGCCAAATCCAATTGACCCCTATCAAGTTTGTATCTAATTTAAAACATTTGACTTTTGAAATATCTATAACATTATTAAATATCTTTTTAAAATTTAATCACAACACTCTTTTTTTCTTATTCTCTGACCATTAATTATCAGAAACAGTTTCAATGTTAGCTTTCACTAGTGATGTGGCAGAAGCCTCATTACTTCTCATATTACTGTCTGCATGGGGAATTTCATTCAAAACGTGCTACTCAGTGAGAGACACTGTTTGCGTAAAAAGGAAACTTCATAAACTTCGTATATGCATCTCACCATTTAACCTTTACAAATTATTCAGAAACATACTATGCTAATTAACTTGTAAATATTTGTTTGAAAGAGTGAATTCCCCACTGTCATTCATTCATCCTTTCAATCAATTTATATTTATTGTGCACCTATAATGCTATAGGCATTGAACAAAGATTTTGGGACTGGAACAGGTATATATATACAGCATAAGAAGGAATTATATTTTAAATATACAATTACAAAATATTTACTTTCTAACTATAATAATGCTGTGAAGGGACTTGGATATATACTCTGATGCTTCAAGAGCATGAAAAGGCAATCATGGCTCATTAGATGCCCAGGAGGAGCATATGTTCACTGGGTAAAAGAATGAGGATCTATGACTGAATTGGCCTCAGTGTTTATAGTCACAGATCCTCATCACCATTTATCATACTTACATTTTGAGAGTGTCACTGCAAGCAAGAAAATTTGATTATTGGATACACCTTTCATATTCTTCAATAGATTCAAATCTCCTGAACTTTTTTTTTATAAAAAACAGTAAATATTCTTAGCTATATCTTCTTAACTACTCTTCTCACTCATCATCTTCTAATATTATTAAGTTTTTTATACTTCTTTGACAATGTCATACTAGTGAAGGCCCTCATAATTTGTGTGTGTTTTCTCTCATTATATCTACATGAAAAATGAAAAATGTTACCTCATTTCTCTAATATTAATTCAAAAGAAGCCTCTGTTTTGCATTTTTTCACTAATCATAGCAGACCATTATTTTCCACTGTGGTTTTCACAATTTTATATATCTCTCTATTAAGAAAATGATTTTTATAAAAAATAATGAATATTTTTCTGCTGTTTCTTATATGCTTATTGAGAAACTTAGTGTATTTTATAAATAGTCATACCTTTGCACACCATATGGTGTCTTAGAAACTCATTCAAATATATTCTAAATTAATTAATTTGAATTCTAATATCAAATATAATTTTAATTAAATATTAAAATATTTATTTTCTTATTGGATTAAAATATTTTTTACCTTCATTAAAGTTATAAAGGCTGTAATTTAATGTTAATAACTAGGAATATCATTTTTCCACATTTGAATTTTCATATAAATTTTATTTATTTTTCTTTTTATTCAGCTTACTTTTTAGAGACATTTATTTCTGTCGGATTAAACTATTCCATCTAGAATCTAACATAATAAAAAATACATGCATGAGTTAAGCAGAACATGTAAGCCAATTTAAAGTGAGAGATTTGTTTATGGATTAATGTGATTTGTAGATATTCTTTTTCTTCTCTAGTACAAGAAGTACCCCCTCCTGCCCAAGAGGGATAGTACATCCTATATCCCTAATGAGGTGTCTAATATTTTGCAATTTTGAGCCAAATAACAAGGTGATATAATTGTGTCATAGTAAAAATAATGAAGCTGGATTAAATATCTCTCCTAGTTGGATTCTTTTATTATTATTCTTTGCTTTCAATTCCCAATAGCTCTTATTTTAAGGAGTTTTGCTCTTTAATGATAGCTGTTCATGAAACTTAACTGTTGGGGCTTAGACTTCTTAAGTTTCTGAGCTGTACTGCAGCTTAGGGAATAGTGAGATATAGAAAATAATGAGACAAATTAATTTTCTGTTCCCAGAGGTCCTATATTCCCCATAGCTATCACTCAGTGGACAACCTCTTTTCTGAAAGATTGATATAAAAATAATTTATGTCAGACTAAGAGGCAGAGCAAATCTATCTGCCTGGAAAAGCACATAAATGCCTTTAAGAAAAGAGTAGTAGCTTGTAGAGACAGTGCTTCATGGTAATTAGGGGTGTTTATTATCCTTGTCAGGCTTTAACAATCAATTCTGGAGTTATATAATGAAAAGGATCTCAACATTTTATATATAACTACACCATCCAAGTCCCTGTATAATTTAGCTTCAGATAATTCAAGGGTGTTCGGATAGTAAGCTAGAATATTTTTTCACTTTAAAATGCTGCAGTGATAATTAGGAAATATTGAAAATGAATATCTTACTAAGCCCAATGAAATAATAGAATTCTAGACCTTGAAGAGCTTAAATGAGGTCATGTAATTCATTCCCATGCTCTTAAGTAATAATTACACAAAATCAACCATTAAAAATTATAGTTAACTGCATTTTATAAATATTACAGACAACATATTCTGTATTTTTATAGTGTAACCCCAAATGAAGAGATGCATTAAAAACCTCATTCTAATGTAGTTTATGTCTATGGTTTTGAAGAATATCACTAACAGGAATATCACAGAAATTAAAGTGTCAACATCAAATGATTCCAAATGAAATAAAAATAAGCTAACAACAAGGGCTCATTGTGAGTTACCTGAATTCATTTTTCTTCAAATTGAAGTAACTTTTCAAATAAGACTACTGGCATAGTTGAATAGATAAAAATCTTTGTGCCAAAATGTTTGGATTATTGTATGGTAACATATTGTAAGTAATAGTATTGATTTACTTTCACACATTGAGCTAGAAGTCTGTTCACTCATCCTGTGATATTGAACATATTTTCTGTAAATGCCCAGACTGTAGGAGTTAAAGATGAAGATATCTACAGACTACCTCTATATTAAAGCTCTATTTAAAATGTTCTTGGCCGGGCATGGTGGCTCATGCCTATAATTCCAGCACTCTGGGAGGCTGAGGCAGATAAATCACCTGAGGTCAGGAATTTGAAACCAGACTGACCAACATGGTGAAACCTCATCTCTACTAAAAAAACCGAATTAGCTGGGCCTGGTGAGGTATGCATGTAATCCCAGCTGCTGGAAGGCTGAGGCAGGAAAATTGGTTGAACACAGGAGGCAGAGGTTGCAGTGAGCTGAGATCATACCATAGCACTCCAGCCTAGGCAACAAGAGCAATCTCCAAAAAACGTTCTTTTTTTCTTTTTTGGTCTAATGTTGATAAATTTATTTTTAAGATAGATCTAATAGCCGCAAAATACTATCTTAGATTCTGAGCTTAACACTGTATGAATATAAATATTATTTCAGCACCTTTGAAAGATTATGTAAAGCTGTTGTGCTAGTTGTCTAGATCTTAATTTATTACCAGGTTAACAGCATGTTCTTAACTAGCGTAATTGAGTCATGTGTAGCAAGTGAAATCTGTATCCATATCTAAGTTTTCCAGTTTAGTTGGAGAGAAATACAACAACAACAACTACAGTCATCACGTAAGAAAGCCTTCATGGTGTTTGGGAAGAAGTTGTTACATGGGAGTTAAATACTAAATTTTAAAGTCTACTCTCTATCACTGTAATATTCCAAAGTATTTGCCCAATTTTACATTCCTGAGACATAATTTAATCCTTAACATTGTAGGAAATTTTTACTGAATAATCTTTAAATTGTTTTCAAATTTAATTTCTAATGAAATAACAAATCAACAGAATATTTTTGTGTATTATTAAATATTATTTAAATTGGTTACAATTTAACCAATGTTACTTGTAATGGTTGACAGCATATGAATTTATGTCCAGCTTTTGGTTAACTTCCTGCTACAAATATTATTTCTACAATGAACAGTTTTACCAATATTCTCTGAGTTATTTTACACAAATTGGAAAAAGTGAATGTTAACATTTCTAAATATTGAGAAGTCAGTACATTATTAGCTTTGCATATATATTCTTAAATAAAACTAAGATCATCAAAACTTAAAACTATAGTAGCATTTTCCCACATTGCCAGATTTCTTAAAACACCAATATATGAGGAAGATAATAGTTTACATCCATATATATGTGCATACTGTATCAGCAAAACGTATTAAGCAAAATCCCATAGTTTAAAATAAAAGTTTGATTTGGAAATAATTTTCAATGTTGCTAATTCTTGTTGGGTGCCTACAAAATAAGACACGTAATTATTATAATAGGGAATGATTGTCATTTAAGTATGACTGAGGAGTTAAATACTTAAAAGCTGACTTAAGGTATTGCAAATACATTAAAGAGATACATACACAATCAAGATCTTCCAAAAAAGAATCTAGTGAAGTTTAAGTGAAATTGAAAGTCGACGTATACTAATGACCTTAAAAATAGATACAACTTAAAGCTCTGACTCCTGACTGTCTCAGAAGTGTGATCATTCTACCCAATATTCTTTCACACAAAGAACAAGCTGACATGAATATTAGAACCCATATCTTTCTATGTAATACTCTATTAATTAAATGAAACCAGAGACTTTTGGCAAGTAACTAATTCCAAATTGAAGCAAGTAAAAATCAACGTAGATTATAAAAACTCTCCTGCTCCCAAAGATTAATGATGATTGCAAAGGTCAGGAGTAGGATTGAGAAGACAATGGAGACAACTTATAAGGAATATTTTTGGTAAAAAGTGACAGTTTGGGAATTAATTGTGGAATAATAGACGTATTTACTTGGATCAATGTCAATCACAAAAAATCATGTATCTATAATATTAAGTAAGGTGGGAAAAATATAAAATAAAAACAAAGTCCATTGTCAAAAAATAGCTTTACTATAACATAATATATAATGGGAATTGTTATATAAATATATAATTTATTTGCTATAAACAGGCCTTTATGGTATAAATTTATATTGTTTATATATCTATATATCAAAGTATATAGTTATTCTAAGATACCAAGTAAATGCCATCTAAAATTATTATGAGATAGGACTATCTACCAACAAGAACAGTCTAAATTAGAAGGACAGACTGTACCAATTGTTGGGAAGAATCTGGAATTATTAACAGCTCTTATACAGTACCAGGAGAAATGTAAATTATTGTAATCACTTTGAAAAACTTTGTAATCACTGGTTAAAAAGCTTTTTTAGAAAGTTTTAAAGCCTTTTAACATCAGATATATTTTAAAATACAGTTAATATTCAATAATTTAATATAATAGTATATGATAAAGTATTCAAAGTTTTCAAACTGATCATGTTAAAAAAAAGAGTGCAACATTACAGAGGTGGAAATATCAGAAGGGGCGGCAAGGGAACACAGTTGAGGTATTCTTGGTTTCCTTATTATATCAGATATGCTTTAGTTAACCCAAGAGCAACATATTCAGGAATCTCATTGTTCATTATTTTAACTTTCCCCACTAATGCTTTGAAAGAGTCTAAGTGCTAAAACTAGAAGAAATTTCAACAGAAAAATAAGGATACCATTAAATGTCACTTCCAATCTCAGATTAAATTGCTGCAAATGAGACGCTTAGGAAAAATGGAGGCATTATATAATGGGTGTTGAATAGAGGCAAGGTCACGTATAACAAGAGTTCCAATTAGTGCCTATTTAACCAATACCAAAAGGAAGCAGTTTGACAATGACTACAGGTTATTTCCTAGCACATGTTAAGAAATGCTATTTTCAGGTATAAATGACATAGAAAAGATGTACATTTTTTTCTATTGAGTTTTGGCTCACAAAGGAAAACACTTACTTTAAAATATCTTTTTTAAAAAGAAAATGATATACAAAAATTCAAAAATATTAATTTAAATAAGAAGCTATCTAGTTTAAAACCATTGTAAAAATAAATCCTCAAAGTATTGTTTGGAAGCAGAAGACAATGTACAAATTTTTAAAATGAGGAATTTTATGAAAATGAAATAATAGTGATGAAATTAAGTTCTGTTGTCTCTGACTCTGAGAGAGGGAGCTTATCAGGAATGACCTGTCAGAGCAAGGGAAGCAGGTAGTTGGCAGTGGACAGGTTTTGGAGCTGTTCAAGGGCTGAAAGTGCTGAAAATTTAATTAATGAGCTTCTAACAGATATTGTGTAGTTCTCCTAATGCTAAGCAGTTGTCCTCATCTTAAATTCCTACTCAATAAAGATTTTTATTTCACACTTTTGAAAAATTTTCTCTATACAGGTACTATTTAGGCTAAAATTTAAATAAAATTTGAATTATTATTTATTTGCTTTATGTGTCATAATTATCATAATTATAATGACATCTAATTTTTACATGAATAATTAATATAATATGTTTTCATAAATTGCATGTTTCTTTGAAGATGGTATTACACAAGCATAAACTATACAAAACAATAAGCAGGGATCCATTTAAACTTAGGAGAGATAAAATATAATGCAAGTTCATCTGGATACATGTGGTAATAAAACACTGCTAATCAGAATGAATGATTACATCTGCCAGTGAAGGGCACTAGTCTCAATGAGAATGCTTTAAATTGTTCCAGGTTGACTAAAAGCTGTAGATTATAAAAGATGAATTGGCACTTAATTTAAAGATTTTACAGCCTAATTACATTTTGAAATCCATAGAAATTAATTTGGTGTGAAAATAGAATTATGTGAAACTTATTTTTGATATGTAATAGAGAATACAGAAAGCATCTGTTGAGCCTTTTTTTCTTTTTCCTCATGATGAAAACAACACCTATATATAATAGGAAAAAAATGTAACTTCTTTAGACATAGAGTTTTAATTTGTATTCTTAAATTTTCCTTGGCTTCTGTAGTTAAGCTAATATTGAATATTCAGTAGAATGAGCAATATAAATTCAATACCATTAGAAAACGTTTTTGCTTTTCCAGGCAATAAGTCTGTGTGTTGGTCACCTTCTTTGTCCCACTCTACTGCATCCTCCAGTCCAATTCCACTACCCCATTTTTCAGATATAGATTGCCTGGCCTTCTGACTTTCAGATGGATTTGTACAATGGAAAGTCCCAAAAATTGGATGAAGAGAGAGAAATAAGATTGACATATTTGTTTCTGAGGTCTCCATCTGAAAAGCCACTGCAGCATTGTGCTCAATTAAGCTCAGGGCAGTGTTTAATTAGCCACATTTCTTCTAGAGTGACCTTTGACATTTCCATCTTCCCCAGTTTCAAGTAACTGTTTTCTCTACTTGCTACTTTAGATGTAGACATTGTTACTGCATCCTGCTGGTAGTTATCGTAACTGTGTTATCTCATGTAGCTTCCTAATACTATATATTTTATTAAATTTCATTTTTTAATATTCCTCAAATTATACAATAGGAGTGTGCCATTTGTTTTTTGCTAGGATCCTGATTGATACAGCCAGTTACTACTGTTCTTTGAACTAACATAAAATTTCTCTTTGAACTAACATAAAATTGCTAATGGTGCAGAAAGGTAGTTGTTAATCAGTTCTTCAGATCTGGATAAATTGTATAGAACATAGCTGTTAATCAGTTCTTCAGATCTGGATAAATTGCATAGAAACCATATTAGTATAATGTGCATTCCATTTTTAAAGTTCTCATTGATTTTATAATGTCAAATAGAAATAGTTTATTCATCTTTTCTAAGTCCCATTAACTATATTTGAATATAGGCAGGACAGCTTATAATACCTCACAAGCCCAATATGAACTTACTTTACTGCTAATGGATGTAGGTACATTCAAACGCCTCAACCTTTCCTGGGACACAAACTTTCAAAAGAATATGTACCTTTCAATGAAATTTTTAAGGACTCTGCTCACTATACTAATTCTGAAAGCCTTGACTTTATGAGATTATCAACTAATCACTTAAGAAAATAAATATGAAGGTCAGGTGCCCTGGCTCACTCCTGTAATGCCAGCACTTTGGGAGGCCGAGGTGGTTGGATCACCTGAGGTCAGGAGTTTGAGACCAATCTGGCCAATATACTGAAACCCTGTTTCTACTAAAAATACAAAAGTAAGCCAGGCATGATGGCGGGCACCTCTAATCCTAGCAAATTGGGAGACTGAGGCATGAGAATCGCTTGAACCCCAGAGGCAGAGGTTGCAGTGAGCTGAGATAGCGCCACTGCACTCCAGCCTGGGTGACGGAACAAAACTGTCTGAAAAACAAACAAACACAAAAAAGAAAATAAATATGAGGAGAACTTAGTAATGTATATTTCTATAAAAGACAAACAGCAGTTTAGGGAGGAATTAAAGACAAACATTTGAGTCTAAAATGATGCATTTGAGAAGTTTATTATTTTAAACATATAGAATATCTTGGTTTGAAAATGTTAGTTTTCTTGGGACAAAACCTTCAATATGCTTAGGGAAACACTCTGTATTAAATCTTTGAGTTATCATGAAATAAGGAACATCATTAATCCTTAGTTTAGGCATGCATATCTACTTATCTGCTTAATGTTCTTTGTTTACATGCTATCACAAAAGGATTTACCATACATCTGCTCAGTCCTACCATAGACCAGCATTTCTTTTTGCTTTTTTCCACACGTAATCAGTGTACAAGATAGATACAGCTAGATGTCGTGACAGATTAACTTTGAAATACTGGTGCTTTATACAATAGAAATTTATTCTCACTCAAATAAATTCAAGTGGCAGCAGTAAGTGGAATGTGGCAGTGTGAGCCTTGCTTTTCATAAAGCTGGGGCAGCCGTATAGTGATGGTGGTTATATGTAGTGGTGGGCATTATTTCTATTCACACTCCATGGGCTTGAACTCATTACTGCAGCCACTCTAACAACAAGGGAAACTACAAAAATACACTCTAAGTCCCTGACTAGAAAGCAGAGGAAATAGTTTTAAAGAAAAGCTTTCCAAATCTGACAAAATCAGTCATAGTTCAAACAGACTTTTATTATCTCTAGTTAACATTTAAATCCCCTAAATGTTCTCCCAGGTTTTAGTCTTCAGACAATGCCTTCTTCAATTCATATTTTAAGTTGTCATGTTTAAAAAAGATACATCGTAACCCTCTTTCTTAAATCATGTAAAGATTTACCTTCCTCCACTGAACACAGTCAAAACTCCTTAGTATGATATATAAATAAGGCCTTACACTGAGCAAAAATGCCTGTGCATCTACATGTCAGAAATTATTAAACAATAGAGCAGAGATACACAAAAGAAAACTAAGCTCAAACCTGGGATAAGCAAATGATAGCCTACTGCACATTTTAAAAATAATGACTAGACTTTTCCAGGCAGAGAAGAAAAGAAAGAACATTCCTAGTAGAGAAAACACACACACACACACACACACACACACACACACACACACACACAGAGTAAATGTGGATAAAGTCAGGAAAAAAGTTGCCCACCACATGAAATTATGGTGGTAGTGATAATGTTTCAATATAGTTTCCAAAGTTCTATAAATTGTGATTAGGTTATACCATCAATTTTTATACTGGCACATGAGCTGCATTGAATTCATTTTTAAAATATTGTATTACATTGTATATTACATTGTATAAATTCATACTAATTATGAAGGCTATTAACATTAAACAAAATACAAGACTTGGTGAGAATGTGGACAAATTGGAACACTTGTGTATTGCTGATGGAAATGGAATATAATGCAGCTGCTATGGCAAATGAAATGGGAGGTCTTCAACAAAAGTAAACATAGGATGATCATATTATCTAGCAATTCCACTCCTGTATATATACCCAAGAACACAGGAACTGAATCAGATATTTGTAACTCATGTTCATAGCAGCGTTATTGATAGTAGCCAAAACTGTAGAAGCAACACAAGTGTCCATCCATGGATGAATGTTTAAACAAAATGTGGTATATATATATATCATGAAATATAATTCTGTTTTAAAAAAGAATTAAATTCTGTTACATACTACAAACAGAGATGAGTTTTAAGGAAATGCAAAGTGAGACAAGTCAATCACCTAAGGACAAATATTGTATGATTTCAATTATATGTGGTATTTAGTTTACTAAAATTCATAGAGCAAAAAGCAGAATGATAATTGCTAATGCTGGGTAGAAAAGGAAGTGGAGAGTTAGTGTTTAACAGGTACAGAATTTAAGTTGGAGGAGATGAAAAGTTCTGATGATGAATAATGGTGGTGATTGCAATGTGAATGTACTTAATGCCATATAACTGTGCACCTAAAAATGCTTAAAATAGTAAATTTTGTTATGCATATTTTACTACAATAAAAATATTTTGCTTTAAATGTGTATTTTGGGTTTACTTTACCTTAAAAGTGTCAATAATACTGTTCCTGTCACTAAGTAAAAATAACATTTTCATTTCTTTAAATTTGGAAAATATACATGCTGAAGAATATTTTAATTAATTCTACTTGAATGATGACTATGGATAATGTATGATATTGTATATTCAACATTTTCAGCAATAGAGAATCTTTCTCAAATCTGCATTGTGGTATCCAAAAGAAGCATGATTTTAGCAGCCTGGGTAAATGGAAGTTAATAAATTATCACAAATAAAATACAAGTAAATAATTATAATATGTTTGTAATTGGGGAGATATATTTCAGTATATTCTATATGCCTTTTGCTTCAAGGCAGTCCTAAAACTGATCGTCAGAAGATGCACTCTACAAATACTTTTTATTAAAATTATATTCATCATTGTGCTTTCAGATGGAGAAATAGAATCCCAAGCATGCTATTCTTGTAGACTTCCAGGATGTACTATGTCTTGATTTTATTCTGCACCTACTGAAGAAAAGCCTTAAGAAAATGGAAATCAGTTTTTCAGAATCTTATTTCATTTAGAAAGTTTTGAACCTATTATTTCTGCACAGTTATCCCATATAAGAATTTTTAGAGGAGTTAAATTTCCAAAGATCTCTCAGACTTGTTTCATGATACATAAACAGTAAAAAAATGTTTAATTTTAATCTTTATTGTTTTTCAGTAAATAGCTGAGTTGCTCCTTAGTGAACATTGGCACTTCTCTTGGCCAGAGAAGACAAATTATTAAAAGACTACAGAGAACACCACTTTCTTAATATATTATTCATAACTCCAATATGCCACATCACTTTCAGATATCTTAGAATCTTTGTTGCTTACTGTCTATCAGCATTTTGCCATTTATATTATTTTTACCCTGAAAATATTTTTATGGGCTATAAATAAAAATTATCTTTTTTTCAGATTTAATCTTTTTTTATTTGCTTAGATTACTCTTCTCAGCGTGGAATATTTCCATCAATAAGGGAGAAAAATTATGTTATATAGTTATATAATAGAAAGATCCTACTGTACATATCGATTGACTGTCACATATGGCCATACAATTGTTGTTTTATGTGATCCAAGGATACACTTAATATATCAATTTTCTCAACTCATTATTCCCATCTTTAAATTACTAGTACTTACAAAAAATACCTATCTTGGCAAAAGAAGGTGTTTTAGCATTTCTAGTATTTAGAATGTTTTTTCATAAAAAAACATTTAGTTAAAAAATAGATATTTAATGAACAGTCTTGGCCATTTAAAAAGAATGATTAAGAAAAGACAAGATCCAAATGGTAGGATAGAATGTATAAGGACTTACCCTCAATTATAACAGAGTTGATTTGCAATGTAAAGAAAAGAGTATGTGTGTGTATGTGTGTAGAACTGTAGTCTCTCTATAGGCTAATACTGGACAGGATTTGGGAGATTTTACTTGAAAAGATCTGGAGGTAGTGGAAGAGCTACTGGCTGGAAAGAGCCAAGGTCTAAGGGACATTTGAGGAGTCGAGAGGAATCTTCACAAGATTATATGAAAATACAAGTATATCAGATTAACTTCTGTTATTTTTGCCAGGGCTATCTAGGAGATAAATATACGTCTAAAATTTGAATTTCAGTTCAGGTATTTGATCAATTCAAGGAATGTTACCATGGGGATGGAAAGGGACTTTGTAAGTAAAATAGTATTTTTTACTACAGCCTTTTTTTTTTCCAGTCTTCCTCCCTCATGTGTACTTGTGTTCTGTCATTTGTTCCAGACCAACTTCATATCACAACCCCACTTGGGTTTAGGTTGTAGCTGAGTCTTAATTACAATTTAGTTCCTACAAAAATAGCATACGATGAAGCTTAAATATCAACCAGGATATTTGCATTTTTTTATAGGAGACTCAACTCTAGTAGGACTGATGTTTCTCATCAGGGTATCTCGTTGCTTTAGTGCACACATTAAGGAGTTCCTACACTGTTTTGAATTGCAGGTATCTATTCTCTTTTAATTTTATTTATTATTATATATATTTATGTAATAAATATATATAATTATAAATTATTATTAATATAATAAATTTATATGATAATAAAAAATAAATAGAAACAAAATGAAAATTTAAAGTATTAACCACATCTTCCTACCAAGAAAAAAATCTATCAATTTTAAGACATTTTTCATGTCTATGTTTGAGTGCCTTGTACTATAAATGCATTTACAAAATACAGCCATATCTGTATACTAGTTTATACATAGTTTTATTAAATGATACTATATCATATTTATCCTATATCCTTTATGTAAATACATTTAACTTTATAATGTATTTTGATATTGAGATGACATATAATAATGTTTGACTTCACCAAACATTTCTAAATCAATGTGTTTGCTGAGCATTATTTTGTAAATATTTTTATTTTGTTTCTTTATTATACTATTATAACAATATTATATTATATTACAACAATCATGTTATTTCTTATAAAAATAAAACTTTTAACTAATCCAGAGACTTGAGATATATATATCTATCTAGATAGATATACATATCTATATCTATCTATATAGATATATAGATATATATCTAGATAGATATAGATAGATATAGATAGATAGATATATCTATATCTATCTATCTATATATCTATATCTATCTATAGATATCTCTATATATATCTCTATATATATCTATATATCTATATAGATATATAGATATCTATACATATATCTATCTCTATATATCTATAGATATATCTATCTATCTATAGATATATCTATCTATATATATCTATATCTATCTATATATATCTATATCTATCTATATATCTATATATTTATCTATCTATTTATCTATATATATCT